>JAURVB010005581.1:0-18734 GCA_033002965.1 Piper betle
AGTTATGCTTAAGTATTAAGATTATATTTAAGTATTAGGTAGGCTAACACTTCACATAAATTCAGTACAATAAAGGTTGAGCAAAGTTAGGCCCATATTGAGGAAATCGACCGAACCAAACCATATTGAATTTGTCGGTGCGGTTCCGGTTTAAAATTTTTATAATATGATTACGATAGTTAAATAGTGTTTTACTTTTATTTGTTGTGAAAATCATAATTAATTTTAATCTAATTTTAATAATTTGGGTTCCAAATAAACCAAATCGAATCGATCAAAAATTTTCAATTCGATTTGGCTCGCTTTAGGCTAATTTCAGGTTCTGGTCAGTTTGAAATTTGCGTAGTTAGAAAGCACGTTAGGAAATTTTCAAAACAGAACATACCGCACACTGGGCCTTGATCTCCTCCGTCGTAAGCAGCGGCCTTCCACAAAAATCCTCCAATGATATCAAAACGTCCAACACGTCCTCGGCTTGTGTTTTGATCCCGCCCCTCCACTCTTCCATCCTCCTTTCAATCACCGGATCATGATACTTGTTCACCACACCAATCGCCTTCTTCATCACCTTCTCGTGCCCATTCAAGTCCAACCACCTCAACGACGGCACATAATCCGAAGCACAAAAAGCATAGATCAATTTAGTAGATCAATTTAATTTAGCCAACCTTATATAATAACATATGATACAATTCCTGATTCATGTATATATATTTATGTCCAATTTCCAACAGGAATATCATCTGCAGGTGTCCGATCACGGGCCACGGTGAGGGGCCGGGCGGGAGCAAGCTCTTGGTAGTCTTCTTCCCCCTCCCGAACCTTCGCCAAAAGAAGATGAAGGTGGCCAAAATGCAGAAAATCATTGATGCCCACTCCCTGCCATTGCCATCGACTTAGGAGTTATCTGATCCATGATGATGATCATTACAAAGGCTCTTTGAACTTGCTTTCCCTTCTTTATGCTTAAATTATGGTTTTCGAAAACATTTATTATCTATCAAATGTCTTATGTATTTATAAAGTTCAAAGAATATAATAATACATTATCTGGAACGTGTATTTGTAGTAACTCTAGACCTTACGTCCGACCCTAAGATGAATAAATCGAAGTAAAAATATGTCTATCTCTTAACCTCATGTATTTTAATACGGTGAATGAGGTAAGGATTCATAATGGTGTCTAATTAATTATAACTTGTCTCATTGTTTGTAAAGAAAAATTATTCTATGCACAAGTTCTTGTGCATTTGGGAGGTATCTCAAGATCTTAAACTCTGGGAAGTGTAACAGGTTTTTATTATTTAACTAAATCATTTTATTATGTAATTTATGTATCTTTTCTTACATATACAGCTATTGGTCGTCTTTAATGTTGTAAGATTTTAAACATACAAAAAATAATTTAATGGCAAAATTAGTTATGTTTTCACAAAACATTAAGCAAGCAAAGTGCTTATTATGTTCAATATTTTACCTTTTATGTGTAGTTTGCAAAATCCCAAATGGAAAATGCAAATTATATTGTATTTGTGTGTTATTTATATCATTTGCGAAATTCGTAATTAGTCATGTAAATTGTATAATTTGTGTGTTATGTATAAATTGTAAAGTTCACAACAGGTAATGTAAATCATAAATCATATGATTTGTGTGTTATATAATTGTGTATGAATTTATAAAATCTCCAACAAGTAATTCAAATTTATGGAGTTTGCATGTGTATGCTTATTGTGTATAATTCTTTTAGTTTGTTTAATAACCAAGTGATGAATCTGCTTATGTTAAACACACTAAAATCAAGACTTGCTCCTCAGATTTTATGGATATAAAGATATTGTTTTTCTTATTCAACCTATAAGAATATGAATTAGGTCATAACTGTTTTAAGTAACTCCTATTAAACAAAAGAACGTGGGTAATTGCCAAGAAGATTTTAATGCCTTTAAAGATTGGATATTATATAATCTTTTGATCTTGTTGGTATTAATTATTTTCTTTGTGTGAGATATGGCTATCAAAGTAAAATTAGAATTGAAGTTTTGAAGGAATACTAATTATCGACTAGGGATTTGCTGTAGCAAAGTGCTATAACAAACTCAATATAGCACTTGCATGATTGATTTAAATCTCTTTAATTACGAGTGTTAAAAAATATAATTGTAATAATTAAGTTAATCTCCTTCAATTAAGGAGATTTAAACCTATCATACAAGTACAATAGGGAGTTTGTTGTAGCACTTGCTACAACAAATCATCCCTTGCCCTAATCATCATATGGTCTACGTTTTGATGTCCAACATTTACTTTTGGATCTGAGTATGGCATTGAGATTGATGTCAATAAAATAATAAAAAGAATATGCTAAATATGGAAGTTGTATTTTTAGAAAGTAATCAAGGGGTTTCCTTTGGAACTAGTTGAGTTCTAGTTTATTTAGTTCTCCACCAGCTTTTTAAAAGTTTATCTTTAAATAATATTAATTGTGATTTTTTTAAAGTTATCTTAAATTTAATTAATTGCGGGACCGGAATTAACCACGTGCGAGGGAGAGGTCAAAACATAATGAGAATAAAAAAAATCATTCTGTTATAATATATAGTAGATTTCATGGCCGATAGTATATATCTTTAGATAATCTTTTGAAATATATAGTGTTCAACGGTCATGACAATTTTCATAGAAAAGTGCTAATTTTAAGTTTGTATGGAGTGGTGTTGGATATCTTGAGTTTGAATGGGACAACATGCAGCCAAAGTCCGAGTCAAGTCAAGTTTGAACCTAGGATGTGATTATATGCTTACTCTTAGTTTCCACCCTAATATCCCATAAACATCACGGTATATATTAATAATTGAAAATTCGATTGTAGTTTAATTGTATAATGGCATTGCGAAAAATTGGATATAATTTAAGTCGCACTTTCTGCAACTCTTCCTTCAATTGGACAATAATATTGTGCGTGTCAACGTTGATTTGTCATCGCATCGCAGATCCGAAAGACTATTTTATTCAGGATTGTACCATTAATTAATGATTGCCTTCATGTTAAGTAATCGGTATATAAGAGGTAAGGTTGTGATAATGAACATTAAAAGCTCAATGTATACTAATCTTTTTTAGTAACTAATCTCATCTGATAATATAATCAGCCATACATAATTCAGATGAATCAAAACTGTGATTGTCAACCACCATTTCTAGCCTCATAGTTTTTATAGATATACTTTATAAGAGAGTCTGTCTAGGATTTGACTCAGAGTATTATTTTATTACTCTTTGCGATTTCTATTTAACGCTGCTTATTATTAGTGACTCGAATATTATGATTGACAATTTATAGATATATTGTGATTGTCAACGACCATTTCTAGCCTCATAGTTTTTATAGATATACTTTATTATTACAGAGTCTATCTAGGATTTGACTCAGAGTATTATTTTGTTACTCTTTGCGATTTCTATTTAATGCTGCTTATTATTAGTGACTCAAATATTATGATTGAAAATTTACTTTCAATCAAGTCTCATATATAATAAGTGATCTTCCGAAATAAGGTACAATAAACCCGACTATAATTTAGTATACCCAGTCAATATATAAATATTTTTCTAAGTTATGTTTTAACATCCCCTCCTTAGCGCGATAACATTAACATAATGAAAACCCATGATCTCCATACATGAGTTGTACCAAGTGATCGAAGTTAACTAGGGGTGGACAAGTTACTAATTTTATTTTTAAAAATTCCTTTGTACACCACTAAATTTTTTCCTACCTCCACTTTAAATCTTTTTGGTCCAAAATATTATTATATAGGCATGATCCGTGGCCACTTCAATTAATCCATCAAACTTAAAATGGCCAAAAGCAAGAAATTTTGATAGTGCTCAAAGCATTACTCTTTATGTGCTTGACACCGATCCCAACACCTTGAGAGGCTCAACCATACCCGATGGCTAAATTTTTTAACATAATAATTAATTATCTTGGGGGAAAAAAATAATGAATCAAATTATGAAATAATCTTAAACCATCACCATTCAAAGCCGCATCCACATATATATAATTCATATCAAATTTAATGTCTCCACAAGGAAATTTAAAATTGCTTGTTGGGCAAATTAATTATTTGGTGGGTAAATGTCCGCTGATAAATGGGGCGTGGCCAATGCACGCAAGGGCTGGGCCAGGAAGAGGTCAGTCTTGGACTCAGACGAATCAATACGGGACACATTCTCGGACAGGCTCCAATTGAAGCATTGGAGAACCCTTGCCAACATCATGGTGGTCATGGCCGTGCCCAGCGGCGCCCCCATGCATCCACGACGGCCAGTGCTGAAGGAGATGAACCGGAGGTCGGGCTTGGCAAGGTCGACATCCTCGCGATTGCTGAGGTATTGGTCAGGCTCGAATCTCAGCGGGTCGGGCCACACCTCGCCCACTGGCTGAGCAGGACATGGCTGCCCTTGGGGATGAAGTAGCCGGCAACGGTGGCATCGCAGCCAGAGACATAGGGGAGGTTGAAGGGGGCGATGGGGTGGAGTCGGAAGGCCTCCTTTGCACAGGCCTTGATGTAGTTCAGCTGGGGGATGTCTGACTCTTGCACCAGTCTGGATTTGCCCGCCACCATATCCAGTTCGGTGACGGCCTTGTGCAGCAGCTCTGGTTGATTGAGCATTTCGGCTAGCGTCCATTTTATTGTGTTTGATGGATTGTCAACTGTGGCGTAGATCAATTCCTAATCGAGATGATAAAAAAGTTAATATAATTCTGATAAGGTATTCATAAGAATATACAATGTATTATCCATCTATGTGTATGAATGGTTAAGTATTTAGATTATATTTAAATATAAAATACTTACATATAGTTCGGAGATAGTCTTCCTCTATTAATATAGTTGTAGTTAAGTATTTAGATTATATTTAATTACTAGATAGGCTAACACTTAACATAAATTAAGCACAATTAGGGTTGAGCAAAGTTTGGCCTTCAAGGAAATCGACCAAACCAAACCAAATTGAATTTGTCAGTTCGTTTCTGTTATTTTTTTTTATTTGGCTCGGTTCCATGTTAGGTATTTTTTTTAGGTGTGTAAAAATTCGATTCTGAACTGAACCGAACCAAAATTGACCGAAAATTTGAAATTTTTTTAAAGATTAAAATTTTATTTATTTATTTGTATTTTATTCGAGATGTTCAACATAATATCTATGTATAGAACATTTTTTTAATATGATTATGACACTTATATAGTGTTTTAATTTTACTTATTATGTAAATCATAATTTATTTTAATCTAATTTTAGTAATTTTGGTTTGAAATAAACCAAATCGAATCCATCAAAATTTTTTAGTTCGATTTGGCTCGCTTTAGACTAATTTCAGGGGTCAGTTAGAAATTTGAGTAGTTAGAAAGCAGGTTCGGGTCAGTTATAAATTTGAGTAGTCAGAAAGCATGTTCGAAATTTTCAAAACATAACATACCCCACACTCGGCCTTGATCTCCTCCGTCGTAAGCAGCAGCCTTCCACAAAAATCCTTCAATGATATCAAAACGTCCAACACATCCTCGGCTTGTGTTTTGATCCCGCTCCTCCACCCTTCCATCCTCCTTTCAATCGCCGGATCATGATACTTGTTCACGACACCAATCGCCTTCTTCATCACTTTCTCATGCCCATTCAAGTCCAACCACCTCAACCACGGCCCTCCATCTACATGCTCCACCTCCTCTTCACCCGGCCCTCCATTTTCCCTCCCTTCACCAAAATACCTCTGGATGAATATCATCTTCCTTATAGCATTTGCACAATAGTGTCTAACTGCTGCTCTAACATCTATCATTTGGCCAGCAATGGAGCTTTTGCACTGGTTGTGGAGGAATCGAACGAGGTTGTCTGCTTCCCCCGTCCTCTTCTCAAGAAGCCACCGGTGCCTCGCCGGAGTCATCACCTCGGAGTCAACAACTCGCCTCATCTTCGTCCACTGATCACCCCACAGTACAACTGCAACCGTCAAGAAACCCCGGCTTGAATATTCAGTTGCCATTGTGGTGGGTCTGGAGGCGAAGATTGAATCATGCTTTTTAAGGAACTCTCGTGCAATCGCTGGGCAGGTTACGGGGATAACATTAACATTTCCTAAACGAATGCAAACAATGCTCGCGTTCATTTCCTTCATGCGGCTGAAAATCCACAGGAAACCTGGCCAGTGGAGGAATATCTCCGGCAGGTTTCCGATGATGGGCCACGGCGAGGGGCCGAGCAAGAGCAAGCGCTTGGTGGTCTTCTTCCCCGTCTTGAACCTTATCTGCAGGAGGAAGGAGGCCAATGCGCAAAAATGGTGGGGAACACCATCCAGCCGTGGTGGAGGACGGAGGTGAAGTCATGCACCGCATCGAAGCCAATGCGCTTGCCATTGCTCTCGGCTTAGTGATCTGATACATGGTGATGATCAGCTTGCTTTCCATACTTAAAAGCACGAAAGGTGCACTCAGTTTTTTGTTTTGTGAACTGTTTGAGTACGGATGGATGGATACGTGGGGGAATTAGAGAAAGAAGGGCAATGCTAGCCCGGCCCGTTGCCCGCCTAAAACCTGCATGCGAAATTGTCCACCACACACAGGGCATTGCGACCCATGCGAAACATGCGAAATTGGGCAATGCTACCCATATGCGAAATTTTCCACCACACACTCTTTTCACATGTATTAGGCTTACATGTGGAGTATAGGGTTGTTAGTCAATCTATAGGCTTACATGTGGAGTATAGGGTTGTTAGTCAATCTGATCATCGCCTTGCCCTCCTTCTCCATCACCAACACAGCCTCTGATGCCGCACCACTGCCGAGATGACAAATAATTATTTAAACAAATAACAAATCCGAACACACAACAAATAATTTCAAACAGGAATTAGCTATACTTCTTTACTATATTAAAAAATTCCCAAAATATACCCATAAAATAGATTTTTAAAAAAGTTATCTTCTCAACAATCCGAACACACAACAAAATCTCAAACATAAACTAGCTCTTACACTGCAATAAAGTGTGTTAACTTCAACTCCTCTGTGCTAAAAAACAAATAAAAAAAATCCCAACAGAAATTAGCAATACAACACAAAAATTTCAAAAAGCACAACCATAAGATGTTAATCATAAAACAACTCATTCCCTCCATGTCAAAGAGGTTCAATGTTTGAGATTTTGCTAGCTGCAACAAGGTAACAATGTTGATACTTACAAACCATATAGAAGATCTTATAGAAGTCACAATAGACAGTAATAAAAAGACAGACAAAAGAACAAATTTTCAGAATACCATCAACAAATTTAGCTGCTATGAAGCTGAAAACAAAACTTAACAAGAATATATAACCATGAAAGGGCGATACACGGGATCAAAGAAGAAGCCTTGTCCAAAGGGGAGGGTTGGAAGTTGTGCTCCTCATCGTCGAACTCGTGGAGGAACTCCTTGTCATCAAACATGACCAAGATGCCTGCCTTGTGAGCTCCTCCAGCAATGCCCCGGAGCCGCCATCAGCCTCAATCATGATCATCCTCTGCATCGCTGGGTCGAGCACCACGATCTTCTCCACCACCTCACTGGCCGTCTCCTCCTCACCGCCCACCCCACCCGATGAGGTCATGCCTCGTCGTTGAACTCGGGCTCCTGGCCAAAGGGGAGGGTTGGAAGTTGTACTCCGCCGCACATGATCGGATCACAGGGGGCGACCGTCGACTCCGTCTTCGTGTTCGGAAAAGTGAATGCAAAGTCCTTCTCTTCTTTCTTTCTGTTCGTCGGATGCCATATAAAGGGTTAGACCAAAAGTGAAAGCACAGCCATCTTGGCGGTGGTGCGGCACTGGAGGCAGCGTTGGCGACGGAGAAGGAGGGCAAGGCGATGATCGGAAAAGGAGGGGGGCTTGGGTTGTTGGATATAATATGGATGACTATCTTCTCCTTGTACGCTGCTGCGATAGAAAAACAAGAGTGTGCAGGAGTGTTACCCGATATATATATATATATATATATATATATATATATATATAGAGAGAGAGAGAGAGAGAGAGAGAGAGAGAGAGAGAGAGAGATTGACTAGTTTTGGGGTGACTAGAGGAATATTTTTTTTAGTTACCTTTAATCTGGGCTATCCGACATATCTATTTTACAACTTGAGGGCAGCACTGCGGGCGTGGGTGCTGAGGGTGTGGCAACGCGATTGTCAAGCCAGCCGAGAACATTGTCAAGGTGGGTCTAGTTTTGGGGTGACTAGAGGAATATTTTTTAGTTACCTTTAATCTGGGCTATCCGACATATCTATTTTACAACTTGAGGGCAGCACTGCGGGCGTGGGTGCTGAGGGTGTGGCAACGCGATTGTCAAGCCAGCCGAGAACATTGTCAAGGTGGGTCGGGCAGCGGAGCCAGTAGAGGCCAGCGAGCATGGAGGAGCCAGTCCTCAAAGGAGCCAGTCCCTCCATCGCACCCCCACCATCAACCTCTAGATCCCCAACCACGACGTTGCTGCCGTCCTCAGCCGCACCCACACTTGCGGCGCCGCCCTCAAGTCCTTCCTCCTCGCTGTCAACCTCCACATCCCCGGCAGCGACGTCGCCACCACCCTCCACCTTGTCCACAGCTGCGGCGCCGCCCTCAAGTACTTCCTTCTCGCTGCGTGTAATGACCCGCCCGTTCCGAGCCACAAGCCAGTGTTACTATATGAAACTAAATGTCTCATAAATTAATTTTCATTAATTTTTAAATTTTTAAATAAATCCGTAACAATAAATTTAATATACAAATGCTCGAAATAATCTAAGCCCCATAAACTGAACCAAAATCCCACTGCCATACAAATAATCTCGAGAAAAGAATAGTCCAATAATAGAGTCCTCTAGCTGTTCCTACTCTACCCATCCTTCCATGCTCATACTTGCAGAGGCAATTCCACATTAGACTAAGTCGTATAATTACAAAAAACAATTAATATATTCCAAAATATCTGAATTACATCTTTTAGTGATTATGAGGCTATGCCGAGCTCTTAATTTGCTGAGAGGGGCGGCCACACCATCCAGCGACAATCCCATATATGTGCACACACGCTATATGGACCTCAGCCTATAGTTACCGATATTTACCATTGACTCACCCTCTCGGTATCACAAGTGCATCTTGCACCACTGCGCCATGTCACCTCGATTACGCTGGGTGTATGGTGGTCGAATATGAACTCAAGTCGACCAAGACTCCACATAGTAATTTTTTATAAGGGTGCTGCCCTGTATCAGACTGAGCCAATTCTTTGAACCTGATTTCGCTCGGCGCATAGTGATCGAATATGGACTCAGTCCACATTCCGACCAAGACTCTCAAATCAAAATATATAACATTTCAAGTAATTATACGAAGCTGAAATTGTGATAAGACATCCGCAACTACAAGACATGATCCTAATATGAATATAACTTCACTAAAGCCAAATGTGCTCACAAACTATCCAGAGGATGTTTCATTTAACAATAGAACTCTCTTTTATATAGAAGAATATGTGTGGAATTAAAGAAGTCATTATATTAAATTTTATTAATATGTGTGGAATTCAAGAAGTCATTACATTAAATTTTATAGAAAAGAATGTAATCATTCATAACTATATCATTTGTGTGATAATGAAAGGTCAAAAACATACTATTAAGTGAATACGAATGGGTTATAAATGATATTGATTCTTAAAAATTTATTTAATTAAATATTTTTATGGTTCGTTTGAAGATTTATAAAACCCTAAATAAAATAACCTAATTATTTTTTTGGGGGTTTTATACCGCAACGTTGTCACCACCCTCTGCCGCACCCATGCCCATGGTGCCGCCCCCTCCGGGGACCGGCTCCTCCACCCCATCGGTGTCAACTGGCTTTTATACATGCTTTCCCCCCTCAATGTGTACGATTCTTGAGATAAGCCATTATAAACTAGTTAGTTAAATCATTATAGATCTCATAGTCTTCACTATTTTTACAAGTTAGTTTTGATCATAATTCTTAATATTTTATTGTGATAATCATTGTAATTATATCGCAACAGACAATGGCTCCTCAAGAAGGCTTGGAAGATTTCTATGGTTGTCAATGTGGATGATAAGTAAATAGAGTGTATATTGAATTGCCAATTGATTTCCCTTTGGTATTATTTACATGTTGACTAATTTGGGTATATATTGCTCACCAATTTATGGTGTTCCCGATCTATCCGTGTAAAATTTGTTGTTCTCTCAATGATTATTTTATGATTGATTATAATAATTTAATCATCGTTGACCGATGGAGCAGGTTATTGGCTGTGTAACTATCTTTCCTTAGTCTTGGAAAAGGTTTTTATGTTAAAATTGTATGTCTTTTTATATGTTGTTGTGTTTGTGTTCGTCATTTGGTATTATGTTTCTATATGATTTTGTGATAACACTAACTGGTAGAATTGGGATTGAAATTTAAAATTCCCAAACAAAAGTAGTGGCATTTGGTGCTTTCAGTGGCCAAGATGGCATTGACGTCGATCACTCACCGGATATGGTTTCTGCAGTCGTCGACGGTTGCGGCACCTCTGGTGCACATGATGTTTAAGTGTATGCCGGGGTGCACCACCAACGCCCAAGAGAAGTTGTAAGTTTAACAATAATAAAACATAGATGACTTTCTATTTTAACAAACGAAGGTGACTACTGACTAAGTTCTATTATTTTTTAATTTTATTCAAAAATGACTTTTTAGAGTAATAATACTTGAGTTGCCGTAAGTGAGCATTCATTTACGCTTCAACAATATGAGGTATACCGGAAATGATGGATGCTTTGACCACGTATGCTGTACAATATCGTCATCTTCAAAATCTAATTATGAGCTGGTCGTAGCCAATCCATGAAACAACATTCCAAGACTATTTATTAGAAATTATCGTTCTTTTTTCTTTTTTCTGGATAAAAAGGTCTCTAGCCAGTCCCTTGTTAAAATTAAGATCATTTACATAGTAAAATTTAAACACAGCTGGACTAGACTTCTAATATGCTTAGTAATACAAAAATAGTAGAAAAATACGGCCCTCCATTTTGTATAAAGGATTCCACTTTTCCATGTTCTTTTTATTTGATAGAGATTCTGTCTAACATATTGAATAATATTCCATGACAACCAACTCATTAATTTTAAAAGCAACCCATTTGCTATCTATCATTTGATTTACTTACCTTAAAAATGTTAGACTCTAGTTAAGATGTACCTTGTATACTAAAAATCAGCTAAGCATTTTACTTCGGATCTTTCGCCGAGCTCATTAAGTCAAACCTGATTGAACTTCAGACGTCGTCGAGTGTCAAATTTGAGCTTCAAGACATGCGACGAAACCCTAGTCGTCGCCAATTACCGATGACGCGAGGTATAATTTTCTTTAATTTAATCATTTAAAATCGATGATTATTAGCACAACATGGTAGGATTGATGAGTTGACATGCAAGATATTTTTATTGTAAATAAAAAAATATATATGAATTTTTTTATTGAAGTGTATTAAAATAAATACTAAGGAATTAATTTGGTAAACTAAGTAATTATCATAATCTAATGCAACGTAACTTATAAAAACATAATTAAATCGGGTTGAATAGAATGAGCTAGGGATATTTTATTGTGATAAGGGTTCTTCTTTGTTTGATGGATGATGATTGTGTTGTAAGTATGATGTTCATGATGAGTTTAATGCATCATTCAGTTAATGGGCGTTAACTTTTAAATTTGATGTGTAGGTACGGAGTAGGAGTTTGCCACATAGGTGCGTAACCACGATTGGAGCTTCTACAAGGTCTGTTTAGACTTGCTCTCGATTTATTATCTCATTCTATCGTATTTTGTTTATAAATAGAAAGTGGATGTTTTGAGTGGCGGATTTAGTGTATCTCACTCCACATGGGCCTTGGGGCCTATTTTACTAAATTCCTTACCCAGGCCTACATATAGGTAGTTTTCGTCTTTTCAGTGAGATGTGTGACAAGGGCAACCCACGACCATGTCTTGAGATAGGGCATGTGTTGTCAAAGCGGGCTCTAGAACTGGTGAGTATTCACTCTATTCCCAAGGGATCGTGATAACTCCACCTTTGAGATCCTCAAACCCGGAGAAGTGTGGAGGTTTACAGGTACTGTTGTGTAACGCATATTTATACTTGTGGTTTCAAAGGCTACTGAAGGCGCCTGCCTGAGAGTACTCAACCTCTGTACTTAAGGCCAAGAGTAATACGGAGGATGTAGAGGGCTGAGAGGGGGAAAAGGGAAAGAGAATGATTTTCCCACGCAAAGAGATACTTTAAATGGCTAAGGAAAGAGAATGATATGGAAAGGGGATGTTGCCGCCCGAGGTCGATGGCTCCCATTACTACCCTTGTGAGAGTTCTTGAGGAAGATTATATTAGATTTTTATTCAGAGGAGGGTCAGCTCTCCTAGGTCATATTGATATAAGTTATTTCTGGACTGATCATGCTCGCTACTAATATCTTTCTATCATATATGTAGGTGAGAATCACGAGGAATGAGCGTTGTCGGGATTGCAGAGGAGTAGCACTGAAATCACGCACACATGTACCTCCCCAGTGTAGGTAATGATGATGGTGTGTATTGAACTGTGTGGATGAAATTGATAATCTATTATGTGAATTTATTATAAATATTCTGCTTGTGAATGAAAATGGAAAGTGGATAATGAACAGGGTGAGCTACGGAGAGAATAACTAGAATGTAAAAATATTATGTGTTTGGATTGTGTTTTTTATATTTATTATTATAAATATATATTGCTTGCCGTTGACAGGGTGGCCTCTATTACACTTTTGGGGGAGACTTTGTCCATTTTGTTTTTAAAAATAGATATTTTTTTCAAACTTTTCGTTTGTTTAGTTTGTTTGTATGATTGTTTGCACACCATGGCATGCATGTAGGACAACGTTAGAACCCAAACATCACATCCATTTTTTGCATGTGACATCGCCATCTTAAAATGCCGAGGGTAGATCCGGGTCGGTTTAACCGAATCAAGTAGATTAGCGAACTGTTTCGTCACCGGTAACATTTCCAAGGTGGTTCATGGGAGAACCGAAACAAGGTGTTACAATGCTTGGTATATTTTCAAAAAAATAATATTAGCTGATGTGGATATTCTTCTGTCATCTCAAATAAATAAGTATATGCCAACAAATTAAATAATAAGTGGTCATGTTATCCCATTAAAAAATATAGCATTATCGAAACCAAACATTTCATGGTTAAAAAAGTTAAGGGTCATTTGGGAGTTTGAATATTTTTTGTGTAAGACAATTTACATTGGGCATTTAATATAAATATTTGGTTTTGATCTTAACAAAATAATATTTATTAGAAATTTTTAACTACAAATTTGTAGATGTTTTTTACTAAGTTTTTAAATAGTTAATTTATTATATATTTATTTATCATACTTTATTTACAAGGGAATATTTTTAATGTTACATATTTTATATTTTATTTTCAATTAAATTTAAAAAAGTTTGTCAGACATAACCTATGCATTGCAATTTTATATAAATATATATATATGGTAAAAACACAAATGCTGTTATCGCTCACGCCTTATGGTCTAGACTTGGTAGTAAATCTATTATGCACTCTTTTTCGTTTCTTTGAATAAATATAATTGTCGATCAGAACTTTAGTCATTCTAAAAGGTTTTCCTACCTTGGGTAATAATGCAATGTGCACATTTCTCTTATATATAATCACAAAAATAATTTCTCATTGTTTAGGAAAGCTCTATTGAAAAAACCAAAAACCGTCTTTTATATGCAGGTATTTTATATGCTGAGTGCAGACAATGGAAAAAATGCAGACTTCCATTCATCACATAGAATTTCGATTTTGAATCTGAACTCACATCATTCAAAAAAATAAAAATCTGAAATATAATGAAGACAAATTATATGCATAATTAACGAAGAGACATCCAGCATTTGCCTTAAGAGTTTCAACGCATCCCCTTTCATAACCTATTCGTTGATTCCTAACCTTAATAGCTTGCTGTGGACGTAAACAACCGCAAGAGAATTTCGAGGTTGTTCTGTGCACGAACCAAGTTGTTTGCGTAAGACACTCCAAAGAAGAACACAGAAAAGGGGAGTGGAAACATCATATTGTCATCAACCACGTAACACATTCCCTCATCCAGAAGCTTAGGGTACTGAACACTAATCGTTTTTATATTTAACTTTCTGGCAACATACAACATTCAGAATCCAATGGCATTTCATTACAGTTTAAATATCTGATAGTATTATTTTTTATTTTTAGTCACGGGTACCCCTTGATTTGGGTGAGAAATTGGTAAATAAAGAATAATGGGTTGGTTTGGGTGGAACAAGGCTCGTGGGTGTGTTCGATTATATAAACAGACAATTTTTGTTTCAAAAATAAAATAAAATCACTCGTAGTCTGCCGTCACGGCCAAGGTGGCCAGGGGATCATATCTGGCCAACTAGGGGTGACTAGATCTAAAGCGGACATGTTCATTCAGCTAGATTTTTTTTTATAAGTTAGATTTGGGCCTTTTTTTAATCGAAAGGCACCTATGGGTGTTTTATTTCACCCAAATTGACCCGCCATTTTTTATTTACTAATTTCTCACCTAAATGGAAGGCTATTTGCGATTTTACCATCAAATGATAAAACTGTGATGGAATACCATTGGATTGTGAATATATAGTGTATGTTTTCGCCATTAAATAAAAAATTTACCTTCCCGCAATAAGCCTAAGATAAACAAATATACAGATAAAAGTAACAACAAAAAAACAGTATTTTATGCTTTGTATACTTGATCGTGTAAAAAAACCAAAGAAACAAACAAAACAATTACTAGAATTTGATTTGTTAGTATAAGGCTTTAAGCTTTCATCGGAAAAGAAAGGCAGATGCAGAATGATGGCGGCAAAGAAGTGAGAGAACTATCATCCATAAGAGAGCTTACTCTTTGTTTAGTGTTGCCGCTGCTCACATGAACTTAGCCAATTGTGGCAAATCAATCGTGTAAACTGTAAACCCTTTGGTTTCTTTGAATACATAGTTGTTTATCACTAACCAAAATTAAGAATGCCTAGCCAACTAGTTTCATAATTATGAACGTGGACCGTATCTCGCATGGCGGCCATGGAACAATGTTGTGACGCTGTTGAAGATGGAAATCCCTCACATATCAGTTGAAGATGCTACCAATTTTTTGATTAGGAACATGGTGGCCATGGAACAATGTTGTGACGCTGTTGTGCTATGCTTCACCCACCATGCGGAGTTTACGTAGAAAGACATGGAAATTCTCCATGAGAACGGCATCTTGGTTTCAGCCCGGTATGGGCAGTGATGAGGATGTTGCTCTCCTCTTCAACAGGATATGCAAAGTGGTGGTCATCTCTAGCCATGGTAACTATCTAAGAAACGTCAAGAAAGATGTGAACGATCAGCGCGCGGTTAAGATTCATGGCTGGAGGGCGAAGTTAATGCATGATTATTTCAGTAATCCCTGGGAAGTTCCGTCTTTGGTGGCTGCCGTTGTTTGCTTCTGCTCACTGTGGCACAAACAGTGTTAACAGTGTTGCCCTACTATTCGCCAACATTCAAAACTTGACGAATAGAAAATAAAAAGCAAATTAATGGTTGCATGGTCATCTTTGTTTCTCTAAGTTCTCCTGTATTTACTCCATGTTCAAGTATTGTTACGCTAGAAATTAAGCTGTTATATAATATTTTGTTTTTGACCTCCTTGCTTTCTGAATTATGATCTAATTTTAATACCGCAAGGCTTTATGGACAAAAAAATCATGCCTCAAAAATCGGCTAGCCGGGTAGGGGCTCCACCCCTGGGCATACCTCTGTGCAGGCCAGAAATACTCGGGGTTGGTGTTGGACCGGCTAATGGGATGGAAGGGAAGGTGAGATGTCGGCATGGTTTAATCAGTCGCAATATTTAAAACCGTAAAGCGTCTACTTATTCCGGTTTTAAATTTTGCAATCAGATGATATTTCGGTCATAAAAGTCCTTAAAAACCACCTTCTATGACCGCCATATTTAGTCACAATTTTGGTTACGAAATTCTTTAGTTTTTTTATTACTATATTAAATTTAATATTTTATAAAAATTAAAATTTTCAATGTTCTTTGTAATTCTAAGAGTTGCAGTAGCGTGAAAAAATCACGTTATTTCTATATAACCATTAAATACCACAATTCCTGAGATTTAAAAAGTAGAAAAAAGATTGTGGCTTTGCATGTATATATAACACTAAATTTTAAATTGCACAACTCATTGTGCAAATTAATTATTTGGCGGATAAATATCCGCCGATAAACGGGGCGTTGCCAGTGCATGCAAGGGCTGGACCAGGAAGAGGTTGATCTCAGACTCGGACAGATCAATACTTGACACGTTCTCGGGCAGGCTCCAATTGAAGCATTGGAGCAACCTTGCCAGCAACATGGTGGTCATGGCCGTGCCCAGCGGCGCACCCATGCATCCACGCCGGCCAGTGCTGAAGGAGATGAACCGGAGGTCGGGCTCGGCCAGGTTGACGTCCCCGCCATGGCCGAGGTGTCGCTCAGGCTCGAATCGCAGTGGGTCGGGCCATACCTTGGGGTTGCGGCCGAGGCCCACCCGGCTGAGCAGGACATGGCTGCCCTTGGGGATGAAGTAGCCAGCAACGATGGCGTCCCGGCCGGAGACATGGGGGAGGTTGAAGGGGACGATGGGGTGGAGTCGGAAGGCCTCCCTTGCACAGGCCTTGATGTAGTTCAGCTGGGGGATGTCCGACTCTTGCACCAGTCTGGATTTGCCCACCACCATATCCAGTTCGGCGACGGCCTTGTGCAGCAGCTCCGGGCGGTTGAGCATTTCGGCTAGCGTCCATTCTATTGCGTTTGATGGATTGTCAACTGTGGCATACATCAATTCCTAATCGAAATGATAAACAAGTTAATGTTATTCTCATAAGGTATTTATAAGAATATACAAAGGTATTATCTATCTATTTGTATGAACCGTTAAGTATTTAGATTATATTTAAATATAGAATACTAAAATATAGTACTTAGATTTTATTTAAGTATTAGATAGGCTAACACTTCACATACATTCAGTACAATAAGGGTTGAGCAAAGTTAGGCCGAAATTGACGTAATCAACTGAACCAAACCGAATTGAATTTGTCAGTTCGGTCCAAGTTTAAATTTTTTAATTAGGCTCGGTTTCCATGTTAGGATATTTTTTTAGGTGCGTAAAAATTTCATTCTGAAGTGAATCGAACTGAAATAGATCGAAAAGCTGAAAGAATTTAAAAAATGACTCAATATTCATGTTTTATATTGAGATGTTCAACATAATATCTATGTAAAGAATTTTTTTTAATATGATTATTATAGTTAAATAGTGTTTTAATTTTACTTGTTATGAAAACCATAATTAACTTTAATAATTTGGTTTCCAAATAAACCAAATCGAATCCATGGAAATTTTTCCATTTGATTTGGCTCGGTTTAGACTAATTTCAGGATCGGGTCAGTTTGAAATTTGAGTAGTTAGAGAGCATGTTCGGAAATTTTCAAAATACAACATACCGCACACTGGGCCTTGATCTCCTCCATGGTAAGCAGCGGCCTTCCACAAAAATCCTTCAATGATATCAAAACGTCCAATACATCCTCGGCTTGTGTTTTGATCCCGCCCCTCCACTCTTCCATCCTCCTTTCAATCACCGGATCATGATACTTGTTCACGACACCAATCGCCTTCTTCATCACCTTCTCGTGCCCATTCAAGTCCAACCACCTCAACGACGGCACATAATCCGAAGCACAAAAAGCATAGAGAAGCGAAAGAACAGCGAACAGGGCATCTACATGCTCCACCTCCTCTTCCCCCGGCCCTCCATCTTCCCTCCCTTCACCAAAGTACCTCCGGTTGAATATCATCTTCCTTATAGCATTTGCACTATAGTGTCTAACTGCTGCTCTAACATCTATCATTCGGCCAGCAATGGAGCTTTTGCATTGGTTGTGGAGGAATCGAACGAGGTTGTCTGCTTCCCCCGTCCTCTTCTCTAGAAGCCACCGGAGCCGTGCCGGAGTCATCACCTCGGAGGCAACAACTCGCCTCATTTTCTTCCACTGATCACCCCACGGAACAACTGCAACCGTCAAGAAACCACGGCTTGAATACTCGGTTGCCATGGTGATGGGTCTGGAGGCGAAGATCGAATCATGCTTTTTAAGGAACTCTCGTGCAATCTCCGGGCAGGTTACCGGGATAACATGAACATTTCCTAGACGAATGCAAGCAATGCTCGCGTTCGTTTCCTTCATGCAGCTGAGAATCCACCGGAAAGCTGGCCGGTGGAGTAATATCTCCGGCAGATTTCCGATGATGGGCCACGGCGAGGGGCCGGGCGGGAGCAAGCGCTTGGCGGTCTTCTTCCCCTCCCTGAACCTTAGCTGCAGGAGGAAGGAGACCAATACGCAGAAAATGGTGGTGAACACTGTCCAGGTGTGAAGGAGGATGGAGGTGAAGTCATTCACCGGCATCGACGCCCCTGCGCCTGCCATTGCCATCGGCTTAGTGATCTCATATATGGTGATGATCAGTTTGCTTTCCTTACTTATATAG
>JAURVB010005583.1:0-12370 GCA_033002965.1 Piper betle
TTGTGCTTGTAATGACCCAGCCCAAAGTGCAACGTAATGGGCTAAGTCATTTCTTTAAAATGGGTACCCAAGAAGTTAAAGATCTCTAGTCCATTCCCACTTATAAACAAGATCTTCTCCCAGTAGGTATTAGATGTGGGACTAAGTTGAGGGATCTCACAATCCACCCACCTTAGGGAATTTTGTCCCCGAAATGCCTATTCTTGGCCCGTTGCTAGCCCCAGGCCACGTCCTTTCTGGCCCGTGACCGGCAGCCTAGCCAACGTTTCTAATCCAGCCCACCATCTAACACGGAACCAAGTCGGCTCTGATACCATTTGTAATGACCCAGCCCAAAGTGCAACGTAATGGGCTAAGTCATTTCTTTAAAATGGGTACCCCGGAAGTTAAAGATCTCTAGTCCATTCCCACTTATAAACATGATCTTCTCCCAATAGGTATTAGATGTGGGACTAAGTTGAGGGATCTCACAATCCACCTACCTTAGGGAATTTCGTCCCCGAAATGCCTATTCTTAGCCCGTTGCTAGCCGCAACCCACGACCTTTCTGGCCCGTGACCGGCAGCCTAGCCAACGTTTCTAATCCAGCCCACCATCTAACACGGAACCAGGTCGGCTCTGATACCATTTGTAACGACCCGGCCATTTTTAACAATATTGTGGGCCTTGTTGGCCAGGTGTTACCAAAATAAAACTACTAAATGCCGAGTAATAAGTTATAAAATAATGGTTCCCACAGTCTTAGACCATTTCCCATAGCCACATTTATAACTCAAAACAAAATAAAAAGAAGTCTCATTTATTACCCATTCTCCTAACCTGACTATCCTATCATACTTTTATTCTACCTTATTTGAGCTGAAATCAAACAATCTTGATTGGCCTACATACCCATGTCGGGATCAAGCTCGATGTAGTTCTATTGGCTGATGGGTTAGTCCACCGTGCCACTATAAAATATTGGGCCGATGGGTCAGTCCATCGTGCCCCCTTATTAGCCGATTGGTTCATTCCATCGTACCCCCTATTATGTTGTACGTTCTATTGGCTGATGGGTTAGTCCACCGTGCCACTATAAAATATTGGGCCGATGGGTCAGTCCATCGTGCCCCTTATTGGCCGATTGGTTCATTCCATCGTACCCCCTATTATGTTGGGCCGATGGGTCCATTCCACCGTACCCCCTATTGGCCGATGGGTCCATTCCATCATACCCCCTATTGGCCGATGGGTCCATTCCACCGTACCCCTTATTGGCCGATGGGTCCATTCCACCATACCACTTATTAGGTTGAGCCAATGGGTCCATTCCACCGTACCCCCTATTGGCCGATGGGTCCATTCCACCGTACCACTGTATTAGGTTGAGCCGATGGGTCCATTCCACCGTACCCCCTATTGGCCGATGGGTCCATTCCATCGTACCACTGTATTAGGTTGAGGCGATGGGTCCATTCCACCGTACCACCTATTATTGGCCGATGGGTCCATTCCACCGTACCCCCTATTGGCCGATGGGTCCATTCCACCGTACCACTTATTAGGTTGAGCCGATGGGTCCATTCCACCGTACCCCTCTATTGGCCGATGGGTCCATTCCACCGTACCACTGTATTAGGTTGAGCCGATGGGTCCATTCCACCGTACCCCCCTATTGAGCCGATGGGTCCATTCCACCGTACCCCTTATTGGCCGATGGGTCCATTCCACCGTACCACTGTATTAGGTTGAGCTGATGGGTCCATTCCACCGTACCCCTATTGGCCGATGGGTCCATTCCACCGTACCACTTATTAGGTTGAGCCGATGGGTCCATTCCACCATAGCCCCCTATTGGCTGATGGGTCCATTCCACCGTACCACTGTATTAGGTTGAGCCGATGGGTCCATTCCACCGTACCCCCTATTGGCCGATGGGTCCATTCCACCGTACCACTTATTAGGTTGAGCCGATGGGTCCATTCCACCGTACCACTGTATTAGGTTGAGCCGTAGGTTGAGCCGATGGGTCCATTCCACCGTACCACTGTATTAGGTTGAGCCGATGGGTCCATTCCACCGTACCCCCTATTGGCCGATATTTATTTATGGACTGTCGTTCATTCTGACATGTCCATTATTAGATTTTGAACAGTGCGGCTAAAAAAATAGGGTTTCTTGAAACTAGTCAAACGTGAATTTCATATCTGCCATCTAATTTGCAACCATACAATATCTCAACACCCAAAGACCTATTGCAATTTATACCAAAAAGTTCCAGCAACTTAGCAAGGTATTTCTAATGAATTTATGCATTGCAACCATGCATGTAAGAGTTCTAATGGAAAAGAAACTAAGAAGAGTATGAAATACTTACACCAAAATGGAAAGGCACTGGAGAGGAGGCAAGAAGGAGTGGACTGCCTTTTCTCCTAACCCCTCCTCCTATATATATGCTTCAACGAGTTCCTCAATTAAATTCTCACATCTATTCATGTATAGGTATTCCCTAGGTTCAACGAGTCCCTTTATTAAATTCTCTTACCCCATCATCCGTTCATGAATCAGTATTCTCTAAGTTGGGTTCGTCTTCCCTAATGCCAGAGTTTGGCCTTATGTCTTCTCTAAGGTTAGGGTTTGGCTTTACGTTGAACCGTGACCGGTCTACTTGATAACCAACCATATCCATTCATCGAAAATAATATTTAGAGACTTGAACCTAAGTATTATGAAATATTATTTTCGATTAATGGATATGGTTGGTTATCATGTAGACCGGTCACGGTTCAACGTAAAGCCAAACCCTAACCTTAGAGAAGACGTAAGGCCAAACTCTAGCATTAGGGAAGACGAACCCAACCTAGAGAATACTGATTCATGAACGGATGATGGGGTAAGAGAATTTAATAAAGGGACTCATTGAACCTAGGGAATACCTATACATGAATAGATGTGAGAATTTAATTGAGGAACTCGTTGAAGCATATATATATAGGAGGAGGGGGTTAGGGAGAAGAGGGAGTCCACTCCTTCTTGCCTCCTCTCCAGTGCCTTTCCATTGTGGTGTAAGTATTTCATACTTCTTCTTAGTTTCTTTTCCATTAGAACTCTTACATGCATGGTTGCAACGCATAAATTCATTAGAAATACCTTGCTAAGTTGCTGGAACTTTTTGGTATAAATTGCAATAGGTCTTTGGGTGTTGAGATATTGTATGGTTGCAAATTAGATGGCAGATATGAAATTCACGTTTGACTAGTTTCAAGAAACCCTATTTTTTTTAGCTGCACTGTTCAAAATCTAATAATGGACATGTCAGAATGGAACGGACAGTCCATAAATAAATATCGGCCAATAGGAGGGGTACGATGGAATGGACCCATCGGCTCAACCATAATACAGTGGTACGGTGGAATGGACCCATCGGCCAATATGGGGGTACGGTGGAATGGACCCATCGGCCAATAGGGAGGTACGGTGGAATGGACCCATCGGCTCAACCTAATAAGTGATACGGTGGAATGGACCCATCGGCCAATAGAGGGGTACGATGGAATTGACCCATCGGCTCAACCTAATACAGTGGTACGGTGGAATGGACCCATCGGCCAATAAGGGGTACGATGGAATGGACCCATTGGCCCAATATTTTATAGTGGCATGGTGGACTAACCCATCAGCCAATAGAACTACAACATAATAGGGGTACGATGGAATGAACCAATCGGCCAATAAGGGGGCACGATGGACTGACCCATCGGCCCAATATTTTATAGTGGCACGGTGGACTAACCCATCAGCCAATAGAACTACATCGAGCTTGATCCCGACATGGGTATGTAGGCCAATCAAGATTGTTTGATTTCAGCTCAAATAAGGTAGAATAAAAGTATGATAGGATAGTCAAGTTAGGAGAATGGGTAATAAATGGGACTTCTTTTTATTTTGTTTTGAGTTATAAATGTGGCTATGGGAAATGGTCTAAGACTGTGGGAACCATTATTTTATAACTTATTACTCGGCATTTAGTAGTTTTATTTTGGTAACACCTGGCCAGCTAGGCCCACAATGTTGTGAAAAATGGCCGGGTCGTTACAGGTGGTATCAGAGCAAGGTTTCCCAAAAGCTCACATCTTATGACTCAAGTACCTTGTTGAAGAGTCCAATATTTATCTTTCTCCAATGGGGTATGTCATTAGTGAATTAGTGGACTCACTAACAAACCTAAGTAATCATTGAAAAAAATTTTTTTGAACATAACGGAATGTCGATGGGAACCGCAAAAGGAAGTTTCAGGAGATTTCGTGTCGACTATGTAAAAATTGCAACAAGATGCATTCAGGGTTATGCAGTGAGCCCCGTCGGTGCTACAATTGTGGAAGGACGGGACACATACATAAGGACTGTCGTCAGCCTCCGAAGCAACAACAAGAGCAACCTGAGGTTCCGAAGATATAGTTAATCATGATCATCCTGTTGATGTTATAATATTTCGGGGACGAAATATTTCTAAGTTGGGGAGATTGTAAGAACCGTGAAAATATGTGAAAATTTTTATTTCAAGACTTGAACCTAAGTATTATGAAATATTATTTTCGATGAATGGATATGGTTGGTTATCAAGTAGACCGGTCACGGTTCAACGTAAAGCCAAACCCTAACCTTAGAGAAGACGTAAGGCCAAACTCTGGCATTAGGGAAGACGAACCCAACCTAGAGAATACTGATTCATGAACGGATGATGGGGTAAGAGAATTTAATAAAGGGACTCGTTGAACCTAGGGAATACCTATACATGAATAGATGTGAGAATTTAATTGAGGAACTCGTCGAAGCATATATATATAGGAGGAGGGGGTTAGGGAGAAGAGGCAGTCCACTCCTTCTTGCCTCCTCTCCAGTGCCTTTCTATTGTGGTGTAAGTATTTCATACTTCTTCTTAGTTTCTTTTCCATTAGAACTCTTACATGCATGGTTGCAACGCATAAATTCATTAGAAATACCTTGCTAAGTTGCTGGAACTTTTTGGTATAAATTGCAATAGGTCTTTGGGTGTTGAGATATTGTATGGTTGCAAATTAGATGGCAGATATGAAATTCACGTTTGACTAGTTTCAAGAAACCCTATTTTTTTAGCCGCACTGTTCAAAATCTAATAATGGACATGTCAGAATGGAACGGACAGTCCATAAATAAATATCGGCCAATAGGAGGGGTACGATGGAATGGACCCATCGGCTCAACCTAATAAGTGGTACGGTGGAATGGACCCATCGGCCAATATGGGGGTACGGTGGAATGGACCCATCGGCCAATAGGGGGGTACGGTGGAATGGACCCATCGGCTCAACCTAATAAGTGATACGGTGGAATGGACCCATCGGCCAATAGGGGGTACGATGGAATGGACCCATCGGCTCAACCTAATAAGTGGTACGGTGGAATGGACCCATCGGCCAATAGGGGGTACGGTGGAATGGACCCATTGGCCCAATATTTTATAGTGGCATGGTGGACTAACCCATCAGCCAATAGAACTACAACATAATAGGGGGGTACGATGAACTGACCCATCGGCCCAATATTTTATAGTGGTACGGTGGACTAACCCATCAGCCAATAGAACTACATCGAGCTTGATCCTGACATGGGTATGTAGGCCAATCAAGATTGTTTGATGGGTTAGTCCACCGTGCCATTATAAAATATTGGGCCGATGGGTCAGTCCATCGTGCCCCCTTATTTGCCGATTGGTTCATTCCATCGTACCCCCTATTATGTTGTAGTTCTATTTGCTGATGGGTTAGTCCACCGTGCCACTATAAAATATTGGGCCGATGGGTCAGTCCATCGTGCCCCCTTATTGGCCGATTGGTTCATTCCATCGTACCCCCTATTATGTTGTAGTTTTATTGGCTGATGGGTTAGTCCACCGTGCCACTATAAAATATTGGGCCGATGGGTCAGTCCATCGTGCCCCCTTATTGGCCGATTGGTTCGTCCACCATGCCACTATAAAATATTGGGCCGATGAGTCAGTCCATCGTGCCCCCTTATTGGCCGATGGGTCCATTCCACCGTACCCCCTTTTAGGTTGAGCTGATGGGTCCATTCCACCGTACCCCATATTGGCCGATGGGTCCATTCCACCGTACCACTGTATTAAGTTGAGCCGATGGGTCCATCCCACCGTGCCCCCTATTGGCCGATGGGTCCATTCAATCGTACCCCCTTATTGGCCGATATTTATTTATAGACTGTCCGTTCCATTCTTACATGTCCATTATTAGATTTTGAACAGTGCGGCTAAAAGAAATAGGGTTTCTTGAAACTAGTCAAACGTGAATTTCATATCTGCCATCTAATTTGCAACCTATTGCAATTTGCAACCTATTGCAATTTATACCAAAAAGTTCCAGCAACTTAGCAAGGTATTTCTAATGAATTATGAATTTATGCGTTGCAACCATGCATGTAAGAGTTCTAATGGAAAAAAACTAAGAAGAAGTATGAAATACTTACACCATAATGGAAAGGCACTGGAGAGGAGGCAAGAAGGAGTGGACTCCTTTTCCTCCCTAACCCCCTCCTCCTATATATATATGCTTCAACGAGTTCCTCAATTAAATTCTCACATCTATTCATGTATAGGTATTCCCTAGGTTCAACGAGCCCCTTTATTAAATTCTCTTACCTCATCATCCGTTCATGAATTAGTATTCTCTAGGTTGGGTTCGTCTTCCCTAATGCCAGAGTTTGGCCTTACGTCTTCTCTAAGGTTAGGGTTTGGCTTTACGTTGAACCGTGACCGGTCTAAAAGATAACTAACCATATCCATTCATCGAAAATAATATTTCATAATACATAAGTGCAAGTCTTGAAATAAAAATTTTCACATATTTTCACGGTTCTTACAGTGCTAGAGCTAACTTTTTGAAAACAACTCGAGCAATCTTATCTTTAAAGGTTATTAATCATCGATAGAAAATTGACTAAATGGCCCACACTAGGTGGGATCCAATAAATTGCTGCCTACCCCTATCCTCAAATACACGTGACATGAAAACAAATCTGATAGAGACAAGATAAGAGCAAGCAAACTATCGGTGAGCTCATGCCTTGAGACACTATCATACCAGACACAATCTACTAATATATTATATGAGTAATGCATGCATGCCATGTATACACCAAATCAACAATGATTAACTGTTATAACATCCCCTTCCGGTTCACCCGTGAACCGACCTGGAAATGTCACCGGCGACCGAACCGTTCGCTAAACTACTTGATTCAGTTAAACCGACCCGTATCTCCCCTCGGTGTCTTAAAATAGTAGTGCATGTATATAATGCGTGAATATAATGCTTGGGTTCTAACGTGGCCTTACATGCATGCCATGAAATGTGATTGTGCACAGATAGAATAATCGTGAAAACAGGTTCGAGAATAAATAATATTTAAATAAAATAAAATAAAATAGACCGAGTCTTTCCTAAAAGTGCAATAATAAATATTTATATCGATATAATTCCAAAACATGACATTTTTATTTCACTTTCATTCTAGTTTCATTCCATAGGCTAAATGATCATAGCATGTCACAGAATAATCTAAAACAATTTCATCATTTACACAGCTTAGAAATCATCATTTCCATTCATTACATGAGGTAGGTACATGTGTGCAATGACTACTACTCCTTCGTAGTCCTAACAGGGCTCAGTCCTCGAGATTCTCACATACATAAATAATATAAAACCGTTAGTAACGACTGTTACCGTCCAAAAAATAACTAATATCAAACTGGCACATGATAGCTAACCCTCCTGTTGAATAAAAATCTCATATACTTCTTCTAGAACTCTCACAAAGGTAGTAATGGGACTCGTCACCCTCAAGCTGCAGCGTCCCCCTTTCCATAACTTTCTCTTTCCATAACATTCTCTTTCCTTGGCCATTCAAACTATCAAAATTATTGTCATTCATCTTAGCCCTCTACGTCCTCCGTATTACTCTTGGCCCTAAGTACAATGGTCGAATACTCTCAGACATGCCCCTTCGGTACCCTTTTTCACCACAAGTCTAAACATGTGTTATACAGCAGTACTCGTAAACCTCCACACCTATCCGGGTTTCAGGAACTCAAAAGTGAAGTTGTCAGGATCCCTCGAGAATGGAGTGGACACTCACCAGTTCTAGAGCCCGCTTTGACAAGCACACGCCCTATCTTAAGACGTGGTCATCGGTTTCCTTTGTCACAAATCTCGTTGAAAATGCAAAAACATATATATATATATATATATATATATATATATATATATATAAGGCTGGGTAGGGAGTTATATAATATAGGCCCGAAGGCATCATGTGGTGGATCTTGTTTTCGAAAACATGCTTGAGGGACCTCATCCTCGAGGGTTATTAATCTGAAAATACGATCAGCTAAATGGCTCGTGTAGAGTGGGATACGATAAAACCACTATTTGACACGTCCTCTTTCCTGTTCTAAACAAAATACAATAGAATGAGTCGATAAATAGAGAGTGCGTCCTAAATGGACCTGGTAGAAGCTCCAAGCATGTCCACGTGCCTAGGCAATGAGCTCCTACTCCGTACCTACACATTAAATCTAGAAGCTAACTCCCATTAACTGAATGATGCATCAAACTTATCATGAATATCACACATACATTGCTGTCATCATCTAATAATAGTCAAACAATCAATGTAAAAATTTCTCATCCTATTAATCCCAATTTTATTACGTTTTTCTAAGTTATGTTTCCGTCAATTGGCATGCTCAAATTTAATTTACTTAATTAGATCACTAAGTATCAATTAAATCATGCAAATCATCTCTTCAACTATAATCAGGCATTTATCACAACAATTAATCAATCCTACCATGTTGTGCTAATAAATATAAATTTTAAATGATTAGATCGGATAAAACTCTATACCTAATCGTTAGTCCACGATGACGGCGACAAGGTTGTGGCCGTGTAACGACCCGACCATTTTTCACAACATTGTGGGCCTAGCTGGCCAGGTGTTACTCACAATTAAGCAAATATGTCTAACATTTTTATTTAACAAAAACATATATAAGATCCCACAGTCTTAGACCGTTTCCCAGTAGCCACACTTATTTCTCAAATAAATAATAAAAGGAGTCTTTATATTTATTTTGCTCCATGCCCTGGTTGTCAATCACCTACTTTTGTATCTGCACACCTGCGGAGGCAATTCCTCGTTAGTGATTACAGGCCGGCTCCAAAGCGTGGTTTTTACATGCCGGCTCGAGTGAGAATTGTGGGGAAGAGGGAAGGAAGTAAAATAAGAAGGAAGTTGAGCGAGAGGGATGATTGTGGCTAAATGACAAAAGAGTGGAATATATAGATGTCAGGGTGAGAAAAATGAATCGTCAGTGAGAACAACGAATGGTTGTCTCATAATTAAAATATAATAAAATATAATACACATCAATGACATGCTCTATAACTAATAACTCACCCAAATTACTCGTAACATGTCCTAATATGCCATTTGGCCTAAAAATAATTCTACGATTTAATTAAAATAAATAAAGAAAAATTGGGCATACTCTCATATATTATGATAACTTATTCAGCTGGTGTCTTATTGGCGTTAACATCATATATTTGGGCACATCACGACTCTCATGGTTCAAAACACAAGACCCGCCTCGGCTCCAAAGCGTGTTCTAAAATTGACTCGACTGAAAATAACGGTTGAACCGACCGGTTCAGACTATAAAACCCTAACTCGAATCACAGGTTTTACAAACTGCACATTGGAGGAATTCTTATGGAATAGGAAAAATAGAATCTAACGTGATTTGTGCTACCCTTGGCCTTATTCAAAAAGGGTATTCCCGAGTTCCTTTGCCCATATTGAACAAAAAATTTTCATTATTCAGTTCATTTCAAAGTACTTCAATTGGTACGCGCAAACAATAGGCCAATTATGCGGCTTTTTGTTCAATTTCTCATGGAGTGAAATTTTCATCAGTACGAGTCAAGGGGATGGACCCTCGGCCTCTAATGTCTATATAAAGTACATGATGAGGATAAACACCCTCCTTGACTTTGACTTGGATGGACTGGATATCTCTCATAAAATACTTGTAGGATAATGCGGCGATTTATTCTAGGGAATCCCCAACTAAAAATACATAAAAGAAACTTGTCTAAAACTACCTATAGGAGGATGGGGTCAAGTTATTGATGTGAGATGGATACAGAATAAGGGGGGTTCTAGTTATAATCTAGAAACAGTTTGTTTATATATTTCACAAAACCATGAAATGAAAGTAGGTGATCTTTAGCTAAAAAATATGAGAATAAGGGTATCATTTCAAAAATTCTGCATAGGTATGATATGCCTTATTTGCAAGATAGAAGACCGATTGATATGGTCTTCAACCCTTTAGGAGTACCTTCACGAATGAATGTGGGACAAATATTTGAACGCTCATTAGGGTTAGCAGGAGACTTTCTAGGCAGACATTATAGAGTAGCACCGTTTAATGAAAGATATGAGCAAGAAGCTTCTAGAAAACTAGTATTTTCTAAATTATATGAGGCTAATAAGCAAACAAACAAATCCATGGGTATTTGAGCCGAGTATTCGGGAAAAATCAAAATATTTGATGGAAGAGCATGGGATCCTTTTGAACAACCTGTTTTAATAGGAAAGTCCTATATCCTGAAATTAATTCGTCAAGTTGATGATAAAATCCATGAATGCTTCGGTGGGCATTATGCACTTGTTACACAACAACTCCTTAGGGGAAGGGCGACGCAAGGGGGACAACGTGTAAGAGAAATGGAAGTTTGGGCCTTAGAAGGGTTTGGGGTTGCTCATATTTTACAAGACATGCTAACTTATAAATCTGATCATATTAGATCTTGCCACTAAGTACTTGGTACTTTGATCATTGAAGGAACAATAGCTAATCTAGGGGATGCTCCAGATCTTTTCGACTACTTGTTAGAGAACTACGATCTTTAGCTTTGGAATTGAATCATTTTTTTTATTTGATGACTTCCAGAGTCATAAGAAGGAAGCTTGATCGGAAAAATCATTATTTTTGTTCAATGATTGACCGATGTAAACATCAACAAGTTTGAATTGGATTAGTTTCTCAACAAATAAGTGTATGAGCCAACAAAATCCTAAATAATGATGAGATTATAAGTGTAAAACCCCAACTTTGGGTTAGGTTTTACCCAATTATAGTTTTCTCGGTCCGAGGGCGGGGGTGGGGGGGGGGGTGGGCCGGGTGTAGGGGCGGAGGGGGCGGACTGAGGTGGCGGAGGGCGGAGGAGGGGCCGCCGCTGAGGGTGGCCGGGGATGCCGGCAGGGGGCTGCGGCGGGGTCGGTCGCATGGGCCGTAGCGGGGCTCGGCCAGACGGCAAGGGTGGGCGGCAGAGGGTGGGGGGGTTTTTGGCAAAGTGATCTAGGCCGTTGGATCGCGATCCAACGGCCCAGATTTGTAGCATGGTGCGCTGCCAAAAGATGGCAGCGCACCATAGCAAGTTGGTTTGAACGAGCTCGAGCCATACTAATTTTTTAACTATGAGTATGGACCCAAATGGGTTATCAGTGTATACGCGAGGTATACAGATGATTTGTATGAGTTAGCCGAAGTTTTAGGCCGTTGCAGTGTTTAGTATTCGTTTGAGATTTTGGGTATTTTATTTACATGCAACATAGGAATTTCGGATCACTAGATTGTGCCACTATGGGCCCAGCTTGATTGAGTTTAGGGATTGAGGCCCATTTAGCCTTCTTGCTTCAATTCCCGCCTAAAGAGTCACTTTTAGGACTCGAGTCAGTTTCAATGTTGGACGGTCTCGATCCGAGCTTTCCGTCTATATGTATATTGTATATACCCATAGGTGGCCGCCACTAGGCCACGAGTTGTCGAATGTCTAGATTGTGCCATGTGGCAAGATCTGAGGCGTACACTCAGCCTTATCTTCACCTATTTATTTCCATAGAAATTTCGAATGATTTTTAAAGTTACATCTTAGCGCCGCCGACACTTTGGCTTGCCGCTAGCAAGTCTCTGCCTCGGCCCCGACCAACGGACTGGCACCACCATGACTGCCTCGTTGACGGGCAGGTGAGTCTCTGGCTCACTCCCAGCTAGTGGACCGACACCACCATGACTGCGTAGTCTCTGCCTCTCTCCCAGCTAGCGGACCGACACCACCATGACTGCGTCGCTACCGGCTTTCTATCTGTACCCTTCACAACTTCCGGCGCTGCCACAGTCACTACCCACAATAGAGTTCTTGAAGTCGATTTTCTCTGTAGCCGCCACTATTTGAGTCTTTTTCGGCGCTGGCGAGCCACCTCC
>JAURVB010005584.1:0-30735 GCA_033002965.1 Piper betle
TCCTTACCTGTGCTTGAAATTATTTCAGCCGTTGGATTCAATCCAACGGCTGAAAAAAACAGAGGGTGCCGGCGGGGTGACGCGGGGGACTCTGCCGGGGTGAGGCGGGGGGGAGGGGGCGGTGGAGGGTGGCCGGGGCGGCGCTGGGGTGAGGCGGCGGGGTCGGCTGCTGGGTGGGGCGCAGACGGGGTGAGTGCGACGGGGCGGCTGGAGGGTGGGGCGGCGGCGGAAGGGGTGAGCCGGAGGAGGCAGTCGGGGCGGCGCTGTGGTGAGGCGGGGTGAGCGCGACGGGGCGGCGACATGGTGGGTCGGGGGTGGCCGGGGCGGCGACGGGGTGGGGCGGGGGCGGACGGGGTGAGCGGAGGGGGGGCATCGCCGCGGCCGGGGTGGCGACGGGGTGGGGCAGGGGCGGAAGGGGTGAGCCGGGGGCAGCCGGGGCGGCGCTGTGGTGAGGCGGGGTGAGTGCGACGGGACGGCGACAGGGTGGGGCGGGGGCGGAAGGGGTGAGCAGGGTGGCGGCCGGGGCGGTGCCGGGCCGGCGGCGAGGTCGACAGTTGGGTGAGGTGGCAAACAGGGAAAAAAACAGGGGAGGGTAGTTTTGTAATAAAAATTTGACTCGGTCCTTACGCGAGTCAATTTTATGAAATAAATTTTAAAAAATAAAATAATTTCATAATAAAAATTTAACTCGATCTTCACTCGATTTAATTTTATAAAATAATTTTTTTAAAAAATAAAATAATTTCATAATAAAATAATTTTATAATATTTTTTTTAAAAAAAATAAAAACTTTACTCAATCCTGACTCGAGTCAATATTACGAAATAAATTTTAAGAAAATAAAATAATTTTGTAATAAAAACTTGAGTTGAGTTAGGATTGATTCAAGTTTTTATTATGAAGTTATTTTATTTTTTAAAATTTATTTCATAAAATTGACTTGAGTGAGTGAGGATCAAATAAATTTTATGAAATAAATTTTAAAAAATAAAATAATTTCATTATAAAAACTTGCCTTGATCCTCACTCGAGTCAATTTTATGAAATAATTTTTTAAAAAAATAAAATAATTTCATAAAAAAACTTAATATTGACTCGAGTCAATATTATGAAATAAATTAAAAAAATTTCATAATAAAAACTTAACTCGATCCTAACTCGAGTCAATATTATGAAATTAATTTTAAAAAGTAAGATAATTTTGTAATAATAATTTGACATGATCCCGACTTTAGTTAATATTAGGAATTAAATTTTAAAAAAATAAAATAATTTCGTAATAAAAACCTGACCAATATTGACTCGATCGTAGTTAAGTTTTTAATATCAGTCCAAATCGTAGTCAAATTATTTACTCGAGTCAAGATCGGGTTAAAACCTAACATGTTGTTTGAGTTAGAACTCGATTATTTTATTTTATGATATTTTACTGTATTTTTTAATATTTTTCTGGATATATTTTATAATATAGACTCGAGTCGGGAGTGAGTCAAGTTTTTATTATAAAATTGCCATCGGTTAGTGGGGGGAAAATAGGGTTGGTTAAGAAAAATAAAACAATGGCAATTTTGTAATAAAAACTTGACTCGCTCCCTACTTAAATCAATATTATGAAATACATCCCAAAAAATATAAAAAATATAATAAAATACCATAAAATAAATTAATCGAGTTTTAATGGTTTATTTTATTTTATGGTATTTTATTTTATTTTTTTCAAATTTTTGGAGATGAATTTCGTAATATTGACTAGAGTCAAGAGCGAGTCAATTTTTTATTATGAAATTATTTATTTTATTTTTTAAATTTATTTTTTAATATTAACTTAAGTCGAGAGTAAGTCCTATTTTTATTACGAAATTATTTTATTTTATTTTTTAAAATTTATTTCGTAATATTAACTTAAGTCGGGAACGAGTCAAGTTTTTATTACGAAATTGCCATCGCCCTTTCCTTCCCCCTTGTGTTTTGATGTGCCACCCACCGCCGGCGACCTCGCCGGCGGCCGCCGGTGAGGAGACGGTTGCCGGCAGGATGAAGGCGGGAGGCGTCGGCTTGGGAGTCCGGTGCGGCGACGTTTGCCGGCAAATCCACTGTTGCCATTGCCTCGATCAAAGCTGCTGCTTTTGCGACACCGTCGACCACATTTCTCCGTTTGAGACTTCTTCTGTTTCCCGCCGGCGACTTCAACCCAGGCGGAGGTCGGGGTTTTCGACGATGGCGGGGTCGGGGACAACGGCGTACACTGCGGGTGACGACAGCTTGTATCTCTCCGTCGGCGACTTGTTGATGAGGGCCGGGGAGGGTGGGGAGAGGGCGCCACCCCGGTCCAACGAGCTTCAGAAATATACGTTTGCAGCCGGTATCAAACTCAAGCACAGGCAAGGTCGCCGGAGGTGGGGTGGCGCCACCACCTGCCTCCGCCCACCTCCGCCCGCCGCCTTTGCCTCCGCCCACTCCGCCTTTGCCACTGCCCGACTCCACTCGCCACCGCCTACCTCCGCCAGCCCCTGCCACTGACCGCCCGTGATCGGCCTCCGAGCCCCTTCATCCTGCCGACGCAAAGAAGTGGGAAGAAACTCCCGGCTGCTGCAGTGGTGAAGATGGGTGTTTGCCCAGGAGATTTTTCCAGCCGTTGGATACAATCCAACGGCTGGTATCAAACTCAAGAACAGGCAAGCTGCCTCTGCTTGAGCACAGAAACATTAAATCCTTTATCTAAATCAATATTTTAAAGTAATATTAATCATATGTTTAATAATTTTAAGTGCCAAAAATCAATAAATGCCTATTTTATGTAACATTTTTTACTTAATTGAAAAAATAATATAAATATCTCTGCTCGGAATCGACTCCGAGTTGACTCCACCTATGACATGTCGAGTTAAGCTTTAATCCCGAGTATTTGAACTATGAACTTAACCCATAAGAGCAAAATAATTAGGATTTTATTCTTAACCTCTTTTATCGTCCTTCACGTGTTGATAAATATTTTTACTTAATTCTTAGCTGCTAAACATGTCTGGCCCACACAAATATTAGTATCAGACAAGATAACGGTCAATCTTACTTCTTATGTAGGTATGGTTCATGATTAATTAAATGTTAAGATGTTATGACACCGCCACTAAGAACAATAATTTTTTCAGGACGACAAATCCCATATATTAAGAGATACAACTTGAGTTTTATTGTTCATAAAATTTGATTTTAGAGATAAATTCTTATTAAATAAAGAAATATTGACTCTGATTAATCAAAGAGGAACGTAATACTCACCTGTAATTAAAAGTAGGAGATTTTGACTAATAAAATACAATAAAAATAGAAAAAATAAATTAAATTATTATAGTATATCTTCCTATTGAATTAGGATTTATCTTTAAAGTCAATTAATCAAAACCAATATCTAATATATAATTGTATTATTATAATCTATTTTTTTATTTTGCAAGAATTTATCTATAAAATTAAAATTAATATGTACTATAAGTCGCTTGCGCGATATCTTATTAAATGAGGTTGGCGACGAACAATAAAAAAATTAAATAACCATGAAAAGTAGTTGATTATATATGGTTATTTATTGTCGTTCATATAATTGGACGATCACCGTCTGGTGTGGAATTTCAAGATTTGAGGTAGCAAAAGAAAAAGGTAACGGATGGGGGTTGTTAAGTTTTTATGGGATTGTTTGATTAATATACAAAGCCAAGTTGTGGGATCAAATTAAAGACATAAGACAGTTTTCAGTCAAATGCTAAGTAGGAAGTAACTGCTGTAAATATGTGGCCCAAAGCATAAGTAAACAAGAATTCACACATGCAATTTGGTATATCTCATGTTTAAGATCAGGATAAATATAACATTGCATACCTCGCGAAAACAATAGTCAAATTGAAGAAGAAAAGATCGTTGTAGGAAGAAGCAGTTGGCAGCTATACCGTGCGCTGAGACATACACTAGTCCAGATATATTCGAACTTCTTTAAAATGGAATATGTGGTTTGCTTGTCTTCAAAGCTAGTTAGGGAATTTTTGTGAAGGCTGATGCCTAATCCTTTTCACTTTTTGGAAAACTCAAATGTGCTTCCACCATAGTGTAAACAAGCATCATATGCCAAGCTTAGCATGTTGAAAGATGTGATCTTAGAGTATTATCTGAGATTGAGAATGCATCTTGGAACATATAACAACATGCTAAACTGGTAACCCGCATACTTTAATTTGGTTTGCTGCAAACTATTATTCGACCTAACTATGAATATTGTCGCCTATCAATTATAATTTACAGGGTATTTTTTTATATTTTTCTTCATTTTCAATCATACCCTTCTTCCATTTTGTATATATTCTTCTTCTCCAAAATTTTCTCCCTTCGTTTGCTTACTTTTCAACGAGGAATTCATCCTGCCAACCCATTTGATCTATTTGATGAAAGAACCAACCTAAGATATTCCTCTTTGAAATTATAGAACAAATACCACCCTTTTCTATTACTGTTTGAAGATCTCAATAATTAGAATTCTTTTGTTGAAACACCCCAAAGTCCTTAATTACTTTCTACTTTAGAAGACAAAAAATAATATTATTAAACACAATAACAGATCCGGAGCAAGGAGAGCCACTTGAAGCCTTCCTCCCACTCTAGTACAAGTGTGGGCCATGCTTTTTTCATTTATCAATTTTCGGCTATGTATTTTTCACTTTATCATGTTAAAATAATCTTTTAAATTTGCTCTTGAAGCAGCTTGATGCTCAAGTGAATCAATTATGATATATCAAATTTTTGTTGGAAAGATTATGCTATTGAAAGTTATAAGGGAAATGGGATTTCCAAAATTTTTTCAAGGATGGGAGATCAGATGTGCAAGTGGAAGAGAAGGGGTACGGTAACCTTGAATTTTTTTCATGACCTTTGCTTTCAGAGATAATCTGACACACTAGACAATAAATGTGGGTCCTTAGGCTTCAATCTAAAATGACTAGCTGAACGACCATACCGATTTGGTGGCTGGAAGAAGGTCAGGGTCTCGCTAGCGGTGAGTCAAAGTGTTCGTGGAACTAAGGTGAAAATCCTTAAAATTGTGGGAAATCACTGGGTAAAGCTAAGGCTGAGTGTACGGCTCATATCTTTCTACATGGCACGATCCGAACGTCCAACAACTAATGGCCTAGTGGGGCCTATCTATAGGTATATAGAATATACATATAGACAGAAAGTTCAGATCGAGACCATCCAAAATCAAAACTGAATCAAGTCATAAAAGTGACTCTATATGCGAGAATCGAAGTAAGAAGGCTAAACGAGCCTCGAAACCCTAAACTCGATCGGATAAAAAAATCTGCTACTCAATCAAGTTAGGACCATAGGGGTAATCCAGTAGTCTGAAATCCCTAAGATGCATGTAAATGAGATACCTTCAAAATCCCAAATAGATACTAAATGCTGTAACGGTCTACATCTATGTCTAAAACCCTAGCTAATTCATAAAAAAATTATTTGTATACCTCGTGTATACACTAATAACTCGTGTTTTGTTGTATCTATCATATGCATATTGGGCATACTTAGTCACTATAACATGCTCATTATGGCCATCCTCATACTCATATTCTGAAAATTGGTCTGGTTCAACCTTGCTCGAATCGACTCGAGACTGGTCCGAATCGGGCAAATTACTAGCGGCTAAAACCCTAACCCGAAGCTGGGTTTTAAATTACCCATGCAGGATAAAATATGAAGGAACTTCTACCTATTTGTTTAAACCCTTGCCTGTTTAAGCAACTAACACTCATATTTACTCTACACAATATAAGAACACCTTTCTAACACGAACATAGACCGTGTTATTGACCGAAATTGACCCATATGTGCAATTTATGCATAAGAGTACTTTAAACATGTTTGGCTCCACTTAGATTAAGCTACCGGCAAATGTTAAGTGCTTAGCCTCAAATTAATTCTTATTTTTAACTTAACAAACACCTTGTTGGTGATACGAACTTGGTTCACATATAACCGTGTCCAACTTGTTCGCCATAAAATTTCCCTTTTGCCTATTTACGTAACAACTTGTTTACTCATTTAGACCGAACAAACCTTTCTAAATGGATTCTTTAACAACTTATTTCCATTAAGAAAGTATCTTCTCTCTATCATATAATCTTAATATTTCCAATGGACTATAAGCTCAACATAAACTGTTTGTCCAAGAGCAATATCTTGTATATATACCACATTTTGGATTTTGCTCGATTTATCCTTGATTTTTAAAAATCATAACTCTCACTACAAAACTTCAATTGGTGTGATTCCTTTAAGAGTCTAGTTTCCTTGAAACAAATTTTAGAAATTTTTGGCTCGTGATTTTGGACTTGAGAATTTTTAAAGGTGATGTACTCAATCTATATAGATTTTTTTAAAAAAATAAGATTTTTACTTGGTATTACTGATAAACTATAAACACATATATTAATTCAGCTTAAAGTCAACTCGAACTTAGAGCAACTTGAATATTTAATAACTCGATTCAAATTTGAAGCAACTAAATATTTAATAGCTTGTCTGGGTTAGATTAATATCTTGATGATTTTTTTATAATGATCTTCAATTTGATGAAAAGACTATGGTTCCTACGCATTAGAAGCTTGTAAGAGGAACATAAAATTCAATGGCTCAGTAGTGTCTTCTAAAGTGTAGCCTCATCTTGCTGATTCACGCGTTTATAGGCTTACCCACCAAAAAGAATTTGACGTAGTACATTTTTGATGGTCATGCTTAGCAAATGGTTGATTAAATTGACTTGTTTGCTTAACACTGCATTAGTGCATATTTACTGAAGTTTTCAACAGGTTGATCTTGATCCATATGGAACCCCTTCTCTGTTTTTGGACACTGCTGTTCAATCAGTTGCAGATGGTGGTTTGTTAATGTGCACATCAACGGATTTGGCCGTTCTTTGGGGGGTTAATGCAGAAGTTAAGCTTGGTTCAATCATGTTGTTCTTTTTGGGTTTGTGTAATGCTGACTCTTTGGATATAGTTCTGAAAAGACACTTTCAAGTTTCTTTGTTTGCTAGGTTTGATTTAGCCCCTGGTTTTCATTTACCAGATATGGTTCTTATCCGCCGAAAGGAAAATATTGCCATGAGATGGCACTGAGAATACTTCTTGCAACCATTGAGGTAGTGCTGTTCAATGTTTGCAAAAATGCTACCATATCTCAATTCAAAAGCTTCTCCGAGTCCCTAATTTGTACTTCTGATTCAGAGCCGTGCAAATCGGTACAAAAGATATGTAGTGCCTCTCCTCTCTGTCCAAAAGGATTTCAACCCTTGAAGGGTATCTTGCCTTCTGCGGTCATGTTTCGTTCTACAGTGATAAATGCTGGATATCGAATATTTGGCCGTCAGTTGGGTCCCTCATCATATAATGACTATAAGAAGATATGCAACTACACGAGGAATCATAAAAACATGGAGTTATTCTAAAAGGTACAAAGAATTGGAGTAGAATTGTGGAAGACGAGGAATATTTAGTGTTTGACTCTTCATATTTACGAGGCTGGTTTTGTTTTCTTATATATATGTAGTTATATTATGAGTGAAATAGAGCTGAATAGAGTACAACTGAAGAGTGTGTTATTTGGTTTCACTGTGAGGTTTTGCAATGAGGCTCTCCCTCTCTCTTTTGAGGAGGGAGAGCCTCTCCTCACAAGATATGGGTCTTCCTAATAATATTGTCTTTTCCAATTAGAGGTTAAGTGTTCCCAATTGGATGTGGGATTGAGTGTTCCCAATTAGATGTGTATCTTAGTTGGAGATTATTAATTCCATCGTCTGATCCAGATGATGAAGCTGATGTACCGGCTTTGCCCGATGTGTGTGTTCATTATTTGATTATAGTGGATAATTTGTGGTTTCCCTTCTATTTTAGAGGTTCCACGTTAATTTTGTATGTCATCTACCTTTTATCATTTATTGGTTTGCCTTGTCAAAACACACAACATGATATTTCAGGATTTTGTGTGTTAAAATCCCAACAAGTGGTATCATGTTCATGCTTTGGTTCGTATAGCTATGGTTCATGGCCTGTGGAGGTTTGTGTGATGTTTTTCCAAGATGACTTTTCAATGGTGCTAGAAAAAGGAGTTTCTTCTATACAAGTATGGGAGATGTGCTAGGAGTTCCAATCAGGGGAGATAGAGGACATTCCATATGAGTCGGAAGGGGAGATGTGTTAAAATATTTCCCTCCTCATGTGATGGCGGTTGGCAAGCGGTCGACAATGGTGCTTCAGGTTTGAGTGGTGTTCGATAAGTGGTGCAGAGTTGAAAATTTTTTCAAGGAGTTTCCAGGCGAGAAGGGGTGATTGGAAGTGGATGGTGAAACCAACCCTAATGTGTTCTGTATGATTCGGGAGGGGATAATTTTTGGTCCCTCATCATACGATGAATATAAGAAAACATGCAACTACATAGGGAATCGTAAAGACATGGAGTTATTCTAAGAGGTATAAAGAATTTGAATAAAATTGTGGAAGATGAGGAGTATTTAGTGTTTGGCTCTTCATATCTACGAGGCTGGTTTTCTTTTCCTATATATATATATATAGTTGTATTGTGAGTGAAATAGCGCTAAAGAGAGTACAACTGACTGTGAGGTTTTGCATTAAGGCTCTCCCTCTCTCTCTTTGAGGAGGGAGAATGTCTCCTCTTAAGATATGGGTCTTCCCAATAAGACTGTCTGCTTTCGGTTAGAGGTTGAGTGTTCCCAGAGGTTGAGTGTTCCCAATTAGATGTGTATCCCAGTTGGAGATATGTGTATCCCAGTTGGAGATTACTGAGGTTGAGAGTTCCCAATTGGAGATAGTGTATCCCAGTTAAGGTTGAGAGTTCACAATTAGATGTGTATCCCAATTGGAGATTATTGATTCCATCGTATGATCCAGATGATGAAGATGATGTATGGCTTTGCCCGATGTGTGTGCCCATTATTTAATTATAATGCATGGTTTGTGGTTTCTCTTCTATTTTGGAGGTTTCACTTGTCATCTATCTTTTATCTTTTATTAGTTTGCCTTGTCAAAACACACGTAGTGTTTTGGGATTTTGTGTGTTTAAAATCCCAACAGTAACTCCATTGGCAATGAAAACAAATGCTCCTATGGAAGTGATTTGGGACATTATGCATTACTGGGTAAACAAATTACTTTAAAGTTCTTTTCCAAAATACCAAGGGCAGAATATTTTTGGAAATCAATTGGTGCTGCCAATTCCATGCTCAGGATAAAATGGTGATGCGTATGCTATTCTATTTTTTTATGCAGGTACGAAATTATCCATTAAAGCCGCAGTCACCTGATCAATCGGGAACTGCTATCCTAGCCAAAGAACCAAAGCTCGAAGTATGTCTTTTTCATTTATTTCTTGTGCCTTTTAATAATTCTTTATATGCATCTATGAGGTTTGAATCAATGTTGATTGTTTTTTCTTTCATTCATTAATTATTCATAATACTTGCGTGTTCATTTGATATAAAATCTGACCAAATTCACAAGAGCTGTTGCTTCCCTCAGCAAAGCACAAGCTAAGAAGGTTGCTGGGTTTTTCCTAATCCAGAGAGGCATTGGGGGTCCAAAGGTATGAGCTGGGGGTCAGATCACAAGCAAGCATGCCTCACTTTTAGGCTTGGACAAAATAAACAATGGTTCCGTTAATTATGAAGATGATGGACCAGAGCCAAAGCACCAAAAGGTGGAACAATCAGATCAAGAATAACCAAGTAGCTATCCATATCTTCCACCACTTTTTTGGGGGATAATTTTGATTATTGTCTATTTATTTATGTTGTTTTTAAGTAAGATCTATGAGCTTTGTGATAACAATAAAACTGATCTACCAGGGAAGAAAAGGCGTATCAGTTTGGTTTCAAATAAAAAAGAGACAGTTATGCTGTTGCACTTATGGCATAAACATCTAATGGGACATGAACAACTTGAAGTGTTTTACTCACCTTTTCCCATGCAAAATATGGAAGATGCCAAGAACGTTAAACAGAAATTATTTTCTCTTTAACCCAGCGGCGAAAAAATGACAAAATCTTCTGTTATTCTCTCTCTCTCTCTATTTTTGGGGGAAGTTATTTTGTCTCTCAGTACTTACCAAGTAGATAATAGTCACTATTATCTTTGGAAAAGAAAATCTTCGACAAGGTCTTGGATGGGGGAAGTGATGGTGGACAAGTCGTAGGTAGGCAAGTGCATGTTGACTTTGGGCAATCTTCTATCCAAATCACTTATTCCTAAGCTATTCTCCTACTTTTTAATTGCAACCGGTGAAACAATGGTCATTTATTATTTATCTTTTCATGAATAACAAAGAAATACCTCTATTATTATCACATCACATTTGAATCAGAATGTAAGTCATTCAACCTCATATTTATACATTGCTTTATAGATTTCAAGTGCATCAATAAATAATAAATAAAGAAGCAATGCAGTAGTTGCCTCCAGCAGTTCTGAATTCCTGAACAACATATTAATGATACGAACAAACAAGAACGAAAGGCAGACAAAGAACTTCAAATATTCTAATCATATTTGGCTTTGAATAGTGGAAGGAGTGAGTTCTTATTCTCCTCTGAATCCCATGTTAATTCATCCCACCATCTTTGGCTCCCCCTTATCTCTTGGAGAGACTCTTCACTTGCTTGGATAACACCCTTCGGCAGTCTTTTCAGCTCCATACAGTTTCTGACCCCCAATATCTGAAGACTAGGGAAGCAGAAAGCATCGCTGCAAATAATTTTGAGAATAGGACATTCTTGCACATAGATCAGACGCAATGCAGAAAAAACAATGCCCGATCCTCCCCAAATCTTGATAATCTCTTCCAACCCAGGTAGGCAAATCTCAATCCGTTGCAGCTGTCGATGTAAATGAACTTCAGGTATTGAAGTGACACCCGGAATTCTATCAATTTATTCAAAGCCATCAATATTAGGATCGTGAGATTACGAAGAGTGTTGGGTTTGCCCCCTTCTTCCTCTATTACAACCTGTGTCATTTCACTGTAAATAATACGGAGGAATTTAAGCCTGTCCATGCTCCCCACTTCCTGTACAAGCCGGAAATAACTTATATCCATCCTTGTTATCTCCAAATGGGAAACACACCTAGCCAGCTTAGGAGAGTGGGCTAATCCCTTCAAAAAGGATGCGGTGCACATGGATAGTTGGAGATTCTCTAAACATGGGAGGCTCTCAAGTTCACTAACGCTGATCCCTGCGCTTTCCACTCCACCTCTTAAAAAGTTTGGCCTCAGGATTAGGGCTCGCAATTTCGATAGCCTTGAGATTACTCCTTTGGAAGATAATTCATACGGAACATTCATGATCAATAGCCTTAAGCTCCCTAGCTCTGCCAACACCTCAAGTGATGCAAGGGTAGCACTACAAAATAGATTGAGACAGCGAAGATCCCTTAATCTTCCGATTGAATGTGGCATTTCACTCTGATGCCATCCATAGACATGCAAGATCCTCAATTTGTTCATGGCTTCGAGCATATCATCCGTAAAAAGTGTCACACCTTCGCCTGTCATCATCAATGTGGAGAGGTTAGGAGCTGATTTACCGAATTGTGAAAGCTCTTTTTTGAATCGTCTTCTCCAAATATTGTGAGGCCCAACCTAGCTTCCTTCCCACTGATTTTTCCAAATCCAGATCTTCCTTTGCTGATTTTAAATTCGTCCTTTCTGATCCATAAAGCCATATCACGGAGAACATCATGCATTGCAACACGGCATTCGTCGATCAGTCTATTATAGATTGCCGACAACTCATCGTCTTCAGCTTTTTTCAGCAAGCCAACTTTTATTAATTCCCAAATGATAGTGTATTCCTTGTCACGAGAAGCATCAATGTTGTCGCATTCGTCATCAAACAGCCCCTCCCCTATCCAACACCAAACAAGGTCATCCGAGTGGATTTGAAAATCTTCACGGAACAACGCACAATAGCAGAAATATTCCCTTATGGTATCGTTCCTTAGGCTATCATAACTAAGCTTCAAACGGGAAAATAGTTTTTCTTCACTATCTTCAAATCCGGGTGCGGGTTTTTCAAGAGTGTTTTTGGCATCACTCCACTCAGAAACATTATGTTTTCCGCTCATGGCCGTCCCAATCACTTCAAGTGCTAACGGTAGGCCATCACAATATTGGCACATTTGCTCGGCTGTCTCACGTTCGGGTGCGAGGATGGCTTTCCCGACTTTTGCCGTAAACAACTCCCATGCTTTTTCGGGATCCAAACAACCGACTTCAACTTTTGTAGCTTCCATTCTATCGCAGACGTCTTTGGAACGGCTGGTGATCAAAATCATGGATTTCACCTCATTATCTCCACTTGGAACTCCGAGACGGTTCAAATCCAATGGCTCCCATACATCATGTAGCAATAAGACGTATCTTTTGCTTTTAAGAAAATCACGTATTTTGCTTTCCATCTCATGTGGTTTGTCATTTTTGCAGTCCATCCCACACCTCTTCATAATACTTTGTTGCATTTCACCAATAGTGAAGTCCTTCGAAACGCTGACCCAAATGATGAGCTCAAAATCACTTTCTGTGAAAGAATTGTTAATTCTCTTTAAGAGTGTTGTTTTGCCAACGCCTCCCATCCCATGTATGCCAATTCTAGCCACTTGCCCATTTCTAATGAGGCTTAACACACTATCATAAACTTCATCTTGCCCAATGGTGGGAACTTTAGCTTCTTCAACCAGAATTGCCGGATGTGATGGATCCGCCACATCTTCAAAAGCTCGTCCTTCAGATATGAGTTCTTTTATTTCCTTTAACAAGTTCTCCGCTCTTTGACTCAGTTGCACCCAACTCATTTTTATATGATTATCAAAATTTTCCATCTCTTCAAAGTCTTTTTTGATAGCACTCACGTCCTTTTTGTGCTCGGAAACTCGCTTAATCCACCCTTCAACTTGACGATTAGGGAGCAACAAGCGCTTCCTCTTAGTAGCCTCGAGCTTGGAATTAATGTCTAATTTTAGATCCCAGAGTCTTTTAGCCTCCTCTTGTATAGACCTTCTATTCGTCTCAATGGGGGAAGGAAGGTTTGGATCAACCACTGTGCCATTGGAATACTCTTTTCCTTCATTGATTAGCTTTGCAACATCTTCTTTATGTTCAAGAACTACTCTTTTTCCGAGCTTGTATCTAGTTCAACAATTTGGGCAGCGAACAGTACAACTACAGTTCAAGTGGGACTTCGAAATCAACAGCGACATTTTCTTTGAACTCTCGGACTCTGCTTTGCTATCCATCTACTTGTTTCTTCAAAGGTTGAAATCTTATGTGTGCTATGACAACTTTACCATTAACATCTACGTACACATCTTCTAGTTTTCCCATCTCTTCTTTTAATTTTCTCATCTCACTTTTGAAGTTTGTGGCATAGCCAATGTGCTTTTGTGCCCATTTGAGGCCATCCCACACAAAACTAAGGAAGGGAGTTGCATAGTCCATTGCCATGTCAACCCGGAAAATTATTGTCAAAGAAATCAATGTAGTTTAACCTATAATGAATTAATACATAAAAAGCTATGGTCAAAGAAATCAATGTTGTCGGAGCAATAATATATTAAGTCGGAAAAAGAATCTTCAACCAAGGTTTCTTAAATGTGCATCTATATAATAACCTTCTTGAGTGTAAATTCATGGGCGTAGTCATTTTTTTCAAAAATGGTCTACCGAAATTGAAGATTTTAAGTAGCATCTCCACTAATGTACTGAATATTATCCTAATCAATATTTCACATGGGACTAACTAATTGGGGTTTTACATTCCACCTACATTTACAAAATTTCATCTTCGAAATTCCTTAATTGTTATGGCTTATGAAACTAATTTGTGTTTAAATATGCCTCATCATTTAACACAGTTTTTAAGGTTGGCGCTCATACTATATATAATGAGGAGCATGTCTGCACACTGCACGGGGTAGATAAATTTATCAATTTTAAAAATAAAAATTTAAATTTAAATAAATTTTAAGTAAGTGATGATAGTCTTTGACATTCCAAGAAAATTTTATATTTTAATATAATGAGATCCCTCAACTTAGTCCAATAGCTAATAATTACTAGAGTAAGAATGTGTTTATACGTGGGAATTGATTATAAATCATTTACTTAGTTAACCATTTTTAAAAAGATGGCTTAGGTCTATTACGTCATACTAATTATACCAAGTCATTACAGATAGTATCAGATCAACCTAATTCTGCATGGGATGGTAGGTTGGGCTATAGACGTTATCTATACTACTGGTCATAGGCCAGAGAAGGACGTAAGTTGGAGCTAGCAATGGGCCAAGTATAAGAATTTAGAAGACAAAATTTCTTAAGATAGGTGGAATGTGAGATACCTCAACTTAGTCTCAAATCTAATATCTATTTGGAGAAGATTATGTTTATAAGTAGGAATAAACTATAGATATTTAAATTCGGTTAATCACTTTTAAAGATATGACTTAGGCCTATTAATTTTCACTTTGGGTTAGGTCATTATAAATACAATATTATTTTTTATAGTAATAATAACAATCTTTATGTTTGCTATATATATATATATATATATATATATATATAGACTTGATATAGTGAGAACATGAGAACATAAGAACCCACTTGTAGAGGGTTCGATAACATACTGAATATCCTAACTGATATTTAACATGGGTCTAACTAATTGGGGTTTTACATTCCACCTACATTTACAAAATTTCATCCTCAAAATTCCTTAATTGTTATGGCTTATGAAACTAATTTGTGTTTAAACAAGCCCCATCATTTAACACAGTTTTTAAAGTTGACTCTCATACTATATATAACAAGGAGCATGTACGCACACTCCATGGGGTAGATAAATTTATCAATTTTAAAAATAAAAAATTTAATTTAAATAAACTTTAAGTAAGTGATGATAGTCTTTGATATTCCATGACAATTTAATATTTTAATGTTATGGGATTCCTCAACTTAGTCCAACATTTAATAATTACTAGAGTAAGATCGTGTTTATAAGTAGGAATTGACTATCGATTTTTAACTTAGTTAACCATTTTTAAAGAGATGACTTAGGCCTATTACGTATAGTATCAAATCAATCTGATTCTGTGTTGGATGGTAAGTTGGACTATAAACGTTAGCTAGGCTACTAGTCATGGGCGAGAGAAGGACATAGGTTGGGGTTAGAAATGGGCCAAGTGCAGGAATTTGGAAGACAAAATTTCTTAAGGTGGGCGGAATGTGAAATACTTCAACTTAGTCTCAAATCTATTATCTATTGGAGTAAGATCATGTTCATAAATAGGAATGGACTATAGATCTTTAACTTTGGTTAACCACTTTTGAAAAAATGACTTAGGCCCATTAATTTTCACTTTGGGCTGAGTCGCTACAAATATAATATTTTCTTTCATAGTAATAATAACAATCTTTAAGTTTGCATATATATATATATATATATATATATAGTGAGAACTTAAGAACATAGGAACCCACTTGTAGAGGGTTCGATAAAATTCAGCGCTCGTCACCATTGCATCTTATCTATTGGTCTACTAACAAGTTGAGTATATTTTAGAAATTTAATTATTATATTTATATTGCTTCATTCTTTTACATTTTTTCCGGTCATTTCTAAATCGTAATTTATCACATATTATAATGCAAATAAATATAGAGTTTAATTTTAAAATCCGAGCTGTTTGTTCCGAAGGTTTTTGAGTCGGTTAAATTTTTACTCGGATCGGGTTAGTTGGGTTTGATCCTTCTTGTTGTGGTTTGAATATAGTATGACATGTGTTTGCGGGCCCTCTTTCCTTCCTAAATCAACTCAGGCCCAAATCCTTCTTTGGACTTGAGCTTTTATAGGGTCCAAGCCCACAGTGCTAACTAATGTTACACATTTACAGAGGCAGATTTAGTGTCTTTAAGCCTATGAACGATACTTAGAAATTGGTGTGCAGTCCAAGAACATTGTTCTAAGTGCCTGAGCCTGACATTAGTGAGCCGTGTTTATCATGTTTGCTCATGGGCCAGCACTTGGTAAAATTTGTGCCAATCCCTAAGAATGTCAGGGCCCGCAGTCCAAATTTTAGCCCATTTGAATACCGTGTGGCCTATCCAAAAAATTGGCTGGTGAAGTCCGTTTGATTAAAATTTGGATATTTCCCACAAAAATGTGCATGCTAATATAATCCAAGCCTAATTCTAGTTCTATCTTTGTGCTAGGTTGCGCAATGTGAGCTCACCGATCTAGGCTGTAGAGCTCTAATCATCCAAGTCTGTAAGACTCCCTTTGCTTCTTTTTTGCTCGGCTCATTATGTGCCGATTTTAATTGTGTGTAAATGTAGGCCGGCGTTTGTCGTGTTTTATTGGATCCCTCCAATGCCGGGTGTAAAACTCGGGCTTTTCACCTGAAGGTTTTAGTTTCGGTTCGGTTGCGACCTAGATGGAGTTACACATCTAGACCTTCCGACCCTGTACGTTTGTATGATTTGTATGTGTGAACCGCGTCCTTAGTCTCCTTAGTGCACTGTGCCACCCAGTTGGACACTACGTTGTCCCGACTCTTATTTGTTGATTTTATTTTAAGTCGAGTCTAATTAAGTTTATGATAATGTCAGTCACGAGTCCAGTGTATTTGTGGTGTGTTTGAATCCTATTAGGACAATCCTAGTTCTTGCGGGACCTGCAACACTATTCCTGAGGAGTGAAAACCCTAAGCACGCAAAGCCTGCACTTAGAGAGCCTTAAGCACACAAAAACCTGCCCTGTCAATGCCCTTGCGCCAGCCAATTTAGGGTTAGAACTTAGGGTTAGGGTTTAAGGTCTAGGCGCAATGGCACTGTCCAGTGCCCTTGCACCAATCAATTTGAAAATATAATCAAATAATGATGGATTTAGATGGCATTCATCCCTCACCTTATAATGTAACCAAGTAGCATCATATCCAAATTTGGGAGCAAGTGGATTAGTGGTTCACAAGTTAGGAATGTTCCAAGCCCAATACTTCACCTAGCTCCAGAAATGACCTAGCCAAGACCCTCCATTGCCGAGCACACTCAGGCCCAATCGCTTGGAGTTTGGACCTAAACTTTCTCTGGGATCAATCAAATGGTGTTGGCTAATTATGTCCACTAACCTAGGCCCATTTGGTGTAATAACCCAGCTCAAAGTACAACATAATGGGGCTAAGTCATCTTTCTAAAAGTAGTTAACCAAGTTAAAGATTTATCGTCCATTCCTACTAATAAACAGGATCTTACCCCAGTAGGTATTCGATGTGGGACTAAGTTGACGGATCTCATAATCCACCCACCTTAGAAAATTTTATTCCCGAAATTCCTACACTTGGCCCATTGCTAGCTCAAGCTCATGACCTTCTTTAGCTCTTGATTGACAGCCTAGGTAATGTCCCTAGTCCAACCCATCATCTAGCACAAAACTAAGAGGCTTTGATACCATTTGTAATGACCTAGTCCAAAGTGCAAACTAATGGGATATGTTATCTCTTCAAAAGTGGTTAACCAAAGTAGAATATTTATAGTTCATTCTCATTTATAAACAGAATCTTAACCCATTAGGTATTAGATGTGGGACTAACTTGAGGTATCTCATAACTTAGTCTCACATCAATATATAATAAGGTAAGATCCTGTTTATTAGTGGGAATGAACTATAGATCTTCAACTTGGTTAACCACTTTTGAAGAGATGACTTAGCCTATTACGTTGTACTTTGGACCAGGTCATTATAAATGGTATCAGAGCCTCCCAGTTCCATGTTAGATGGTGGGTTAAACTATGGACGTTAGTTACGTTGCCGATTACGGGCCAAAGAAGATCATAGGCTCAGGCTAGCCACGGGCCAAGTTTAAGAATTTGGTGGATGAAATTTCCTAAGATGGGTGGAGTGTGGATCCCTCAACTTAATTTCACATATAATACATACTAGGGTAAGATCTTGTTTATAAATAGGAATGGACTATAAATCTTTAACTTGGTTAACCACTTTTGAAGAGATAACTTAGTCCATTATGTTGCACTTTGGGCCGGGTTATTACAATTGGAGTCTCCAAGCCCATTAACTACCTTAGCAAAAATGGTACATGCCCAAAAACACTGTTCCCAATACCTTAAGCCCAACTTTAGTGGGAATTTTCACTATGTTATCCCATGGGCCAACATTTGGTAATACTACCACATGAGCCTTAGAGTTTTAGGGCCCACTAGTTCAAATTTTAGCCCATCTGGGCATCGTTTGGCTCGGACAAACCAGCCCAAAAAATCGTCTGGTCAAATTCATTCAATAAAACCATAGATATGGAATAATTCACTAAGGGTACATGAAATTCTAAACTATAATTAAAATAATTAGGTTTAACACTTCATTAAGCAAGTAATTATTATAAATAAGTGGTCTATTTGTATCTGCATGTGTCAAGGCCTTGCCTAGTTTTGCGTACCGAGGTGATCCAAGGTTGATTTGGGTTTCATCTCTTGGTAGGTTTCATGGAGGTAGCTCGCCGAATTAGGACGAGGAGCTTGACTCATATAGGTTTGTAGGATTCTTTAGGTTCACCTTTGATTGGCTTCTTTTGTGAGATTTTAATCGAGTTCTAGACGTAAGACGACATCAATGACATTTTATTGGATCCCTCTGATCCTGAGCCATTTAACCGAGTTTTTCACAACTTAATACACCTATAAGGATGAGATCCCTTGGTCCGTTGGAATCTTTTGCTTCACCTTTGATTGGCTCCTTTTGTGAGACTTTAACCGGGTTCTAGACGTTGGACGGCGCCAACGACATTTTATCGAATTCCTCTGATACCAAGCCATTTAGCTGAGTTTTTCGCATTTTAATAAAGCTATAAAGATGAGATCCCTCATTAGCTTTCGAACTAAAGATTCAAAAAGTTATTATATAAGTCCCTTCTTATGCTTATTATATAAGTACATGTATTTTTACAAATTTCACAATTACAAGAGTGAGTGGCATGGAGATATGCAGATTGCACTAGTACCCCTTCCACCCTAAAGTAGTGCAATGTACATAGGGTATTGCAGCGCATTTCCAAAAACTATGGCATATTGGTTCCGAGCCTCCCGTGGCGAGTGACAAATGAAGGATGTGAGGGCGTAAGCTTCTTATGTATGTTATATTTATTGTTGCGCATGCGAGCATTATGAAGTTATGTTATTCTTGCTTACAACCCAATGAGTTATTTTGAAGTTTTTATGATATTTCGTACATGTTAAGGCACCCATATGCCAGTTAGCATTATCAATAGTTATTTTCATATCTGTGTTTGATTACTGACGGTTTCTCTATATATATGTAGGTGAGTAGTCTGGATGACCGGCATTGGCAAACGAATAGGAGGGCTCATGGTGGAGGAATCACATTGTTGTGTTGTGTTTTAACAGATTTATGTATTAAGGACTTGAATCTATTATTTTGCGGGCGTGTGCCATGAAGCATAAACCTTGTATGATTCGGATCAAGTCTATGTGATTGTTGATTTTGTACGCGTGTTTCTTTTAGCTTATACTAAATTATTACTAAGAAGCATTTACATTTTGTGGCACTCTAACAATCGTATGCAAGTGTATAAGCCTCAAAGTCTTAGAACACAACAAGGAGCACTTAAAGGTCTGTAAAATATATTTGTTTCATTTGTGTGTGTGTGTGTGTGTTTGTAAGAGAAACATGGGCAGGAGGATCTTTCGGTTCATACTTAAAGACCAGGTGTTCGGGTTTGATGCCTTGACACACGATGATGCCTTGTGCCTATGTGGGTTTAATTCCTGTTCACGGGTATGTGGAACAGGTTACCACAACCCCTGTGTACGTGAGTTAAGTTTAGCATCATTATAAAAATAAGTATACCTAACTTCAAAGTTATAACTAAGTATAAGAACTAGATCATGTATTTGTATCCTTAAAGCTCAACCTCTTAACTGTAGCGGCATTGTGCCTTTTCTGTAGATCAGAGTAATCAACTTTATTATAATAAAGTCATCCTCTTATTTACTAGGGAGTTGCTGCTTCTCCTATAACTAGGAGTGCTCATATTAGTAGCCTTAATGGCAAGAAACCTTCCCATGGTAGTATGATTGGCATGTACGACTTGAAATCTAGTAAAGGTTGTCCGTCTTATACCTCCTTGAGGGTTGGGATCAGCTTCTCTAAGATTTGTACGATAGTAATCCAATGAATAGCTTTAAATTATAACATCACACTTCGGTCTTCCCTAGCACCAGAAACGGGGGTGTTACACCAAGCCATTTAGATGAGTTCGAAGGTGAATGGATATTGAATGTTCGACTAATTAATTATTTGCGGGATTTTACACTAATCAAAGAAGGATTGGATTGAAGGGGATGATTTTGAGTTAAAAAGATAATCACTTACAAGGAGGCAAAATCATCCATTTGCAATGATATAATTATCTACTATTGTTTTGGCGTGATTAGGGAGCATAATTAAGAGGCATGACTAAGTATTTACTACACAGCCAAACCTAAAGTGGCCACGAAAAAAGTGAAACATTATTTATCGAAGACCAAAATCAGAAAGAGCATTCATATGATGGTGCCAAATTAGTGAGCTCAATGGTTTAGTGACGATGTCGCTTACGGGAAAGGGTGGCTCATAATTACTGTAGTCTTTATTGTCGTTTAATACGTGTTAAGTCGGCTAAGTAGCTAAGATAGGACCACTAATCGGATTGTAAAAATGAGCTTACATGGATGGTCTTATTTTTTAACTCAAATCTTTTGCAGAATACCGTGTTTCAAGACTACAAATGATACAAATGTGAAAATCAGATAATATTGCAAGCTTGCAGCTATCAGGGGTCGATGACCAGAGATTAAAAGTCATTGTTTCTAAAGTTTATATGCGAAAGTTCTCAGGAGTTAGCATGAAGCCATTAATATGCAGTAAAAATTCCATGTATTTGTCAAGCAATCAAACATGAAGATGTGCATACCTGTGCGTAGATCAAAGAGTTAGAAAGATCCAGAGAGCTACAGAGCGACGGGAAAGCTTCCGTATACCGACAATGAGATATTATGTATGATGGGAAAGGTGAAGGAGGTAAAGACTTTTCCAGACTTCATAATGAAACCTGCTTTTTACCATGAAAGGGATTGATATTACCAACCACGGTAAAATCAAAGCAAATTATAAAATATATGGGAAATTTAATTATAACTAGCGAAGGACCAGCGCGATGTGTGGTGTATATTTAAAATATTAATAAAATATATATCAATAATGTACAAAATTAATTTTAAAAAATATGACTATATTAATTTTAAAATAAAATAATGAATATTTATATAATTTTAACAAAAATTTAATTAATCAATTTTAATAAGTAAAAGTTTTAAAAATTAAATAGAATTTATTTTTGAATTTTTTTAATTTGGATAGAATTATACTTATAAGTTTTTTCTTGATAGTAAATAATAATAATAATAAATAAATAAATAAATAAATAAAAATGAAACAATCCTTAACAAGTTTGGTGTGCGGTTGAGGTACAATCCCGTAACAGAAGAAGCCAACACAAACACAAACAAAAAATTCAAAACCAACACCCCCCAAAACCAGGACCGGAGAGCTCCCCCGCCACCGCCAACACCTTAGTAGGCCTTGTTCACCTTGTTGGCCCATACGCCAGCTTTGATAAAAAATCCTCATAAGCCTTCATTAAGCTAGTAAGTAAGATAAATGAGTATTTTATGTGTATGTGGTCTTGCCTCGTTTTGCATATTGATGTGATCCGAAGTTAATTCGGTTTTCATCTCTTGGTGGGCTTCACAAAGTCAGTTCATTGAGTTTGAATGAGGAGCTCGAATCATGAAGGTCAGTTTATTTTCCCATCTGTTATATGAAACAGGTAACACGACCCTCTATATGTGAGCTATGTTTAGCGTCATCAAAAAATAAGTATGTCTAACTTTGAAGATGTAATTAAGTATAAAAATTGGATCATGCATCTACATCCTTAAAGGCTGTATAAATAGTTATAAATAACAAATTTAGTATATAATAATAGATAAATATTAGATAATAAATTTAGAAGGCTTGCATAAATAACAATTAGATAATGTACTTCTTAGCAAAGCCTTTCCTCCTCTTTCTTTGAAAGCTGAAATCGTTGTACCCATAAAAAATCAATAAATAGGTATCAAAATTAAAATTCAGTGGTTTGTTTTAGCAACTTTAAACTTTTGGTTGACATTAAGATAACTTGATTGCTCATCAAATATATAAATCTATGCAGTTTTGAAATCAGCACTGGTTGACAATAGCAAATCCGTAGAGCTCACCACTGGATAAGTCACCCACATTCCAATCAATAATTTGACCTAACTTGAGATCCACACATAATTCGGCCTTTGAATTTTTATTTCTGCATTAGTCTGGTCCCTTCCCTACATTCCCAATCAATATTTTTTCAAAGACTATCATTTTTGTGCCCTGCAAAATCCAAATAAGCATATGTAGCATATGTTAAAAAAGCCAGATAACATATGCCATTTCCAACAAATATCACTTTCTAAGTAAACCTCAAACTTATCGAAATTGTGGAAGATTAAAATAACTCTCAAGCTTGGATTTCCGAAAGTAAGCAACAATTTCCTGCAAATCAAGAGGATTTTGCAATTTGGAAAAAAATAAAAGAACATATTAGAATGCCTAAAAAGATCTATACAGCGACAAAAATAGTGAGTGCCAATTACAAACGTACATTATTAAAATGACCCAAATTAGCTTTAGCTTCCGGCCACCAATTTATTTGCAGTTGATTTTCCAATTCCTTTTGTCCCAAAACCAAGCACTTGACCAGGCCCAAAATTATAAAGAAAAGACAATGCCCCCTTTGTCAACAAATTTATGAAAATGGAAGCTCGTTGATGTCGAAAAGGGGGTGGGATGATCTAAATTACTACTACTATTAAAAATAAAAATAAAAATTAACAAAAAAACACTAAATACAGGCAGACATCCCGATCAATTCAATTCATCATCACAAGTCATTCTAGGTGCAATAAAAATAGCCGCTTATTTAACGGCATCTATTAATAAAACCATAATACAAATATTCCTAAAATACTCTAAAAATATTATATAAAATTTTATAAAAATCTTACAAATAATAAAATAGATAAAATTTTAAAATAATAAATACCATGCTACTAAATGCCCTGCATCAGACTCCCAGATTCAAATAAACTCATCCTCGAGCTCTGTTAGAGCAAGCTTAAGAAGCAATAATAAGAAGATAAATCTGATGATGACATTGTCAGACTAATTTGGCTAACGTTGAGTTTGGTAAAATGAAATAATTGAATAATTGAAAAATAAGATTATTCACGAATACATATTGAATGCAGAGATTAGAAGTAACCATATAAATACATTATATCGTTCATCAAAAAGAAAGCCACAATCCAAGGTAACCGTAAACAAGTACAAGTAACATAATGGCACTTAGGTGATGCATAACTCATCCAATCAGATCAAAGATGTTGAACCCGATTGTCGAGAATTAACTTTTGTAGCATAACCCGGAATAATCAATATCAACTAATGAAAAATAAGGATACGAGAAATGAGGCAGTATGTTTCCAATTAGTAGACCAAAATCTAGGGACAATAATGATGGCTCAATGTGCTATGGAAGTTTAACCAAATAATGATCATCACTATTTACTATGTCATTATCAACACAATTAATAAAATCATCAATAATCTAATCATTTGCAATATCATCAACATTATAGTGATCATCAATAATGACCTCGGAATTAATTGCAGTATGAGACTCATTTAAGAACATTGTTACATTACAGAGTGAAAAAGAAAAAAGGGATAGAAAATCAAGTGAGTTAAGAAGTGGTGATATTCAAAAAATTTTAAAATGTATTCTGCTTTTATACGAATATGGTGTGGACAGACGATCACCGAATCAAAGAGAGTGGGATGGGAAATCCCCATCCACGAGATCAACTATGAGATCTCCGGCTCTGAAACAGGTACGAACTCATCGAAACACACTCTAAATTTGTTAAATAGATTAAGCTTGAGATTCCAAAATGTGATGGGGAATCGGATCCAACATATTGGATTAATCAAGCGGAACAGTTCTTTTCGTGTCATGATATTCCAGAAGATGATCAAGTTTTAATGGCAGCCTATGTCACTTGAATGGTCATGCATAGAATAGGTATAGGATACTATAGGAGCTGGAAGGTGATCTATCATGGGAAGAATTTAGAGAATGAGTTTTAAGTCACTTTGGTCCTTCACTGTATGAGGATTTAGTAGTATAACTTAATTAAGTTGGAGCAGGAAGGTACGGTGACGGAATACTTGATCCCGTTTGAGAATTCTTTAAGCAAAACAAAAGGGATACCAAGAGATCAAAGTAAGAAATCAAAGCAAATGTGGAAATTGCCCAACCAAGTACTTCGTTCCTGACAGCATGCTTAGTACAAAAGCACGAAAGGTTAATAGCAAAACTGCAAAGGTATCATACAAGTGAAATGGATAGAAGGACTTCAAGAATGGACAAGCAGGGAAGGACAATGCCACTAATGTTCCTAAACATGTGTCTACTTCAAAATTTTTATCAGTGAAGGAATTGTCGCCGTCAAAAAACCAAGAAATGGTCACCGGACAAGCCCTCAACTACCACATAGCCACTAATGCACAGACCATCTTACCTCCCTGGCGTGATGAATGCCTCGATCTGCCCCAACAATGTATTTTTTTATCCTCCATCTTCAAACACCACCAGTAGCCCGACACCGTGCCTATGCCAAAATTCCAGACCAAGATTGTATGAAAATGGAAGGTCTTTGATGTAGAAAAGGGAGAGGGATGATCTAAATTAGTAATACTATTAAAAATAAAAATTTAAATTAACAAAAAAACCTAAATACAGGCAGACATCTAGATCAATTCAATTCATCATCACAAGTCATTCTAGGTACAATAAAAATAGCCTCTTATTTATGGCATCTATTAATAAAACCATAATAAAAATATTCCTAAAATACCCTAAAAATAAAATACAAAAAGTACATAAAAATCTTACAAATAATAAAATAGATAAAATTTTAAAATAATTAATACCATACTACTGGATGTCCTGCATCAGACTTCCCGGTTCAAATGAACTCGTCCTCGAGTTCTGTCAAAGCAAGCTTAAGAAGCAATAATAAGAAGATAAATTTGATGATAACATTATCAGACTAATTTCGCTAACTTTGAGTTTAGTAAAATAAAATGATTGAATAATTGAAAACTGAGATTATTCATGAATACACATTGAATGCTGAGATTAGGAGTAACCATATAAACACATTATGTCGTTCATTAGAAAAGAAAGCCACAATCCAAGGTAAACATAAACAAGTACAAGTGACATAATGGCACTTAGGTGATACATAATTCATCCAATGAGACCAATGGTGTTGAACTCAATTGTCTGAGAATAAACTTTTGTAGCGTAACCCGTAATAATCAATATCAACCAATGAAAAATAAGGATATGAGAAATGAGGCAGTATGTCTCCAATAAGTAGACCAAAATCTCGGGCAATAATGATGGCTCAATATGCTATGAAAGTTTAACCAAACAATGATCATCGCTATTTACCACGTCATTATCAACACAACTAATAAAATCATCAACACTTAATCATTGGCAATATCATCAACATTATTGTTATCATCAATACGGACCTCTGAATTAGTTGTTGCAGTATGAAACTCATATTTAAGAACATTGTTATGTTATGGAGCGAATTTGAAGCTAGTAGAAGAGAGAGAGAGAGAGAATAAAGTGAGTTAAGAAGTGGTGATATTCAAAAACACTAAAAAATGTATTCTGATTTTATACGAATATGTTGTGGGTGTGTGTATTATGGTGAAGAGGTAGTTTGTTCCGAAAGTGTTCTTGATGAATAAGTAAACTTTGTTAAGCAATTTCTAGAATTTCCTTAGGGAGAAGAAAATGCTTAAGGGGAGGGTCATGTTACAGAGTAAATTTGAAGCACATAGAAAAAGAAAAGAGAGAAGGAAAATCAAGTCAGTTAAGAATTGGTGATATTAAAAAAAAAAAAAAGTATTTTGATTTTATAAAAATATGGTGGGGGTCCTGTATTATAGAAAAAACTATAAATAGTGGAGTCAATAGAGAGTGAGTCAGTTTTTGGAGATGTTTTTATGTAGTTAAAGTGTAATTGAATTTGAATCTAAAGAAAATTGTTCTAGCTTGCTTTTTCGTCTTCCTCATATATTGATTGTTAAAGCCTTAATTGGTCTATTGCAGGTATGATCGGAATTCATCATTCTGTCTTGCCTTCCATGAAGGGTAAAGGAATAGCAATCGCATAATCTCCATCGATTTGGCTCATTCTGCTTTTTCTGGTAACAAACGTCCATATCATTTGGCATATCAAGAATAACTATAGAATTCGCAGGCTCAATCTGCTCATGTGTACTGCACAACTGACTATGCAAACTAATACAAAGACTGGGAGCCACCGGGTGTACCTTGAAAAGGTCCATCAAACAATTATATCTCCTCAAGTATATGCCAATCAAAGCATCATATATATACAAAGGTGCCTTAATTGATTTGATATGGCAGACTCTCAACTGTGAATGGCAAAGCAAGTTTGATCCCTCATTATCCATCTACAACAAATGACACAAAGAAAGCAGCAGACTCTGTCCAGCCAAGGTGGTATTTGGTCATGCCCTTAGCTGCATTTCACCACCCAAAATCTTATTTGCAAATTTGCTCCAGCAGAATTGCTTGCAATGCTCTTGCTGAACTGTCTAAGGAAAGAAGTGAAACTGTAATTGATAGTGGCACTAAAATTTCTTAGGCTGCCAGTTGTTGCTTCCACTCTTTTATGGCAGAACGAAGTGAATGGTTTGGGGCCTATTGTGGGAAAGTCTCTTTTTAGTCACTGGAGATTTGTGCTTCTCCAGCCATTTCTTGATTGCAAGATGTTCATACGTATATCCATCTGCTGCGATGTAGGGGTTGTTCATTACATCCTGGATCAAACGCAAGAATACATTAAGTTGAGGATTAGCAAGGGAATGATTAGATGGTCAGACCAAATGAACGCTAGATGATCTCCCTTATTTCATACTGCAGTGATCAATCTGGACTTTACATTCTCCAATATTTCTGTATTCAAGAAAGCTTCCAATAGACTGACCAGGCAAAATCCAAGTCCACATAGAGAGATTCTACGTAATGTAATTATCAATCATGTATATCCAGGTCCTTTAAGACCCGCAAGTCAGGGCAATTTCTAATTGCATATTCTGATGGAAACTATTTGGTTAAGTCAGAACTATGTTGAGGAGACAAAAAGGACCTACATATGAAACTAACTAAACTATCCAACTAGAAGAAAAGAAAGAGGAGAAGACAGCACTATACCTGCATGATGGGACAGAAAAAGTGGCTTGGGGCTTGGATATTTAGTAGTTGCAATCTAGCACGACCATCCATTTGAGATAGGAGTTCTTCAAGCTGCAGAATCACCTCAGAATCAAGTTCTGCCCTATACCTACATCATAGTCTTGAGCACTTCAACGCAATCTGTAAGCCTGTCTGGTCCTATAAGCGGCCAGTCCTTGACCGACTTATCAAGAATGTCTCTTAACAAGCCAGTTTTCATCTTGTTTTCTACCAGATGCTTTCCTGTCAACAGCTGAAGTATTATGATTCCGAGGCCATAGAAATCTGATTTCGGACGTAATGTACCAGTCCTCTGATATTCAGGGTCCATATAGTAAAGGGTACCAGCAAGAACAGTATCGTGATATTCAGTGACACCATCCGGTACAACATTAGATAGAAACTTTGCTAGCCCAACATCACCAATTTTACTTCTATAATTTCTATCTAGCAAGACATTTCCTGGCTTTAGATCCCAATGGACAAATGGCTCAGGCTCTCTCCCATGCAAGAAAGCAAGACCGCGTGCCACACTTAAGATAATTTGTAGGCGAACAAACCATGGCATTGATGCACCACCTTTGTGGCCAAAAAGCTGGTCATGTAAGCTGCCAATTTCTAGGTATTCATATACAAGCCAATCGCTTTCTGGGCAGGCTCCGAGAAGCATTACCAAGTTTACGAAGTTGGCTCAGAACCTCAACCTTGATGCATTATAAAAAGCTTAGAAAGATGCAGTATTGAGCTAATTCAAGAAGCTTCATGAAGTAAATGCTTAAATATTTTCCCCCAGGATGATTGAAGATGCATATAATTTGAGAATCAATTTGATTAAGATTTTTAAGCTAAGAGATGAACCCTGACACTTCAGAATCCAAAGCACTCGCAAAGTATAATATATAAGAAATGAAAAAAAAATGCAGCTTAATTTACCTCTTTCAAAAATTCTTCCTTCTTTTCAGGAGCATCAAATCGAAGAGTCTTAACAGCTACCATTGTGTGATCAAGACTACATTTATAAACTTTTCCATACCCTCCTTCACCAATCTTTCTGACCTCTAAAAAAGAATCTGTTGCAAGCTCTATCTCTTCTGCAGTGTATCTTTTGTATCTCTTATCATTTGATAACAAAGAATCTAATACTTTCTTCCTCTCTACTATTCCTTCAAGGCAATTGTTTCAGCTCTTTGCCTTTCAAAAGATTCTTTTGCAAACAATTGATGAGCCTCCTCAACTTCCCTCATTATTATCAAGTGTTTGGCTTTCTCCTCTTCAATGTTCCTTTTCAAATGCTTTTCATTTTCTAAGGCAGTTTGCACTTTCATGGATTCTTCAGAGTACTCAGCAAAAAGCAGTTGCGCCTGCAATGTCAACAGGCTATATCAATTATTTCAATTAAATATACACAAAATATCCATGTAATTTCAACGAAGGAAGCTTTCATATTTTATTCTAACAAACTTGTGGAACAATTAGAACGAGCATCCTACAATTAGAATCAGTTAGCCTGGTTGGTGGCCAAACCCATAGGACTGAAATCAAAGTCCAGATAGGTTTAAGGCCACTGCCCAGCTCAACATCAAAACATTCACCAAAAACAAGGATATATTACTCACCCTTCTAGCTTTAAACCAGCTTTAAACATGTTTAACACATTCAGTTAAAATGATGTCACCTTTTTCTTAGCATAGACCAAGTCTTCACAGGTAGACTTGTACAAAGCCAGTGTATTTTGCAATTCCAGCCTCAAGCGGTCCACTTCAACCTGTGCAAAGGACTGCCAAGCACAAAGTCAGTGTGAATTTTTAAAAAATAACAACACCTAACATGCATATCAAGCTTTGATAAAAATGAGTATTCCTTTGTAGCGGAAAATTTACAAAAGAATGTATTAAAAAATCTATGCGATAGGACATTAGTCTCTGACATGATCACTAGATTGAGACAGGATAGACGAAGCATCCTCATCATCAAATGCTTGAGATTGCACATTCGAACTGATTCTACAAGAATGTCCATTTGAAGATAATTTGTCGTCTTTTTCCGCGTGTCTATGGAAGATCTTGAATCCTTATTATATGAATGACTTATGCTGATCCCCACACTTTTCTGGGTCAGTTCTTCATGAACAACGTTTTTTCCGGATTCCACAGAATAAAAAGACCTTGGAACCACAGTAGGAGTTCTTTGAGAAATCTTCCCCTGAAGCCCATTAGCAATAACAGCCCCTAAATGATTCGTTAATTTCAAATCAACAAATGAAATCAACCAAGCATGTCAACCATTTAAAGCAAAATAGGCATAAATAAGCATATCTTTTCAGCAACCTGCATTTTCGATGTTAGTCACTAATTTTGAAACAACCTTGCTCTGAGAAACAACATACACATTACAGGTATGTGGAGCCAACTTGATGATTGTAGCATGCACACCTGGTTTCTTCAACTTCCTAAAAAATGACGTATTAATTAACATTAAAAACTCAATCCGTGAACCAAAACAATCCATGCAGGTCAACAAACTCAAGGGGTTCAAGCTGCCAAGAACCAAATTTAAAGGCTTCTACTAATAGGTGAAGTTAAATTTCTAAAGAATTATTATCTCTAATTGCACTGAGACAGACCAGCTGATAATAAAGTAAATTTAACTTCTGCCTTCTGCTCTGATGATATGAAAGATACGTGTTTATTTTCTATTTAGTCCTATGTTAATATGAACTTACTTTTCTACAGTTCATTTATAATCCTAGTTGTACATTATGAAAAGATTAACTGTCAGAAAATTATATCAATACAAAAGGGATATGACATTGTCTATGGAAAAAAAACAAACAGATGCAGAACATTGCATTTTTACAGTGAAGGATTCAGAAGAAAGCTGGTTAGTTTAGTTTATTAGTCTACCCTTTCCAAACTACCTACCTCAGGATGCAATTCGTAGAGGAAGAACCCAACACTATACTTTTGACGCCAGTTTCATACAAATATCTCAAAAGAGCGCTAGCTACATTGTCATCCTCCAGAACCACGGTTTCTACCTGCAAACAGAATAGTAAAAAATATCATCAGAATCAATAGTGCTATACATAAACATAGAGAGAAGAAAGATTCACAAAAAAATGAGGAATGTACCT
>JAURVB010005585.1:0-14028 GCA_033002965.1 Piper betle
GGCGCCACCACCTGCCTCCGCCCACCTCCGCCCGCCTCTGCTCAGCTTTGCCCGACTCCGCTCGCCACCACCTGCCTCCGCCCACCTCCGCCCGCCTTTGCTCAGCTTTGCCCGACTCCACTCGCCACCGCCTACCTCCGCCAGCCCCTGCCACTGACCGCCCGTGATCGGCCTCCGAGCCCCTTCATCCCGCCGACGCAAAGAAGTGGGAAGAAACTCCCGGCTGCTGTAGTGGTGAAGATGGGTGTTTGTCGAGGAGATTTTTCCAGCTGTTGGATACAATCCAACGGCTGGTATCAAACTCAAGCACAGGCAAGCTGCCTGTGCTTGAGCACAGAAACATTAAATCCATTCAAATAAATCAATGAAAATTACAAATGTTTTTTCTCACAAATATCACATAAATTTTGTAAAACCCGAGGGGTTTATTATTGGGCAGTTTGGGTTCAATCCCCATGGGTCGACTTGAGTTAGTATAGGTTCGTTGAGGGGTTGAACCGTGCATCTATGGCTAACCAAATCTACTGCGGATAGAAACAAATTAAGGAGGTCATGACTCATTAGTTTGATTGGGTGAGCCATTAGTTTAAAAATAATGTACTTAGCTTCTTGGGGGTGATATGTATAGCGTCCCGGCCTCATTGTGGCTAATTTATTTATTCAAAAGTGTCAACATAATTGATATTACCCAATTCCCATTAATAATTAATTGTTTTTATTTTAAATTGGAGATCAATTACATGCATTATTCATTAGAATGGTCAGAGGATCACAATATCTTCTTGGGTATTGTAATTTCTGAGATTATAATTGTTAAGTACGTACAAGAATGATGTCATGTGAATGACCGCAAATTATATAATTAAGTAACTTGTATTTATTTTCTACATCAACTAAGGTTGGTCACAAATTTAGGGTTGTTCATTAGGTCAATCGAGTCGAGTTTTATTTTACTTAAACTTGGCTTATTTGCCTTAAGAGTTCAAGTCGAACTCCAGCTAGTTCAATTTATATTCACAAATACTCTTTCTCGTAGAATTTATACTTAAATTTATTTTGAAAATAAAAAATAACTTAATTTAGTGTAATTCTGCTTGTAGATAATACAATCGTGCATATTCTTACTTGAAATTGTACTATGCCATTCTCCATTATTGCCTTATTAAAACTTAAGGAAAGAAATCTCACATACATATATAATATTTTAATTTTTATATAAAATATCAAATTTCGAATGTGTCAAGCAGAGAGACACATACCAGTCTCTCCTCATTTGACTTCTCGCTGAATACCCAATCAGACTTTCTCAAGTCAAACCTTGAACAAAATCTAACTGAATCGAGTTTTGAGCAACCCTGAAATTGCGGTTGTGTGTACAAAAACACTTACCATTGAAGGTTTTTATACCAGCATCTAGTTTTCTATGGCTAAAATGTCACGCCCCGTAACACATCGTCAGCAAAAGCATGATATCCATCCCACTAAGTTTAGCAGGCAGATTTCGATCCATTCATCTGCTTGAAGAAATTTTTTTAAAGAAAGTAGGATCTTCTCTTTAGCCTTTTTAATTATTTCTCAGCATAAATGTTCGAAAACCATAGGAGGGCCCTGCTGAAAAGAAACTCCCGATTCACACCACCCTCAACAATGGCATCACTGGATGCATAGCTCCACCTTCTTTGGCTTCTTTTCCCGCTCGCTTTATTTATCATTCATACATGCAGTTCATGTTGATGTAAGAATATCAATGGTCATAATATTTTTTTCCAAACTAGAAAAATTATACCTCATCAAACTATATGAACTTGAGTTGATATGGGAATATCAAGGCATATTAGATTATAAAAAGATGAGTTAATATTTATTTTTTCTATACTCAAATATAAATTAATGGAAAAAGAAAGCACATATATAAATCTCCAATGCCAATACCCTCCTATCTTCCCTTTATCTTTTTCAATTTGTTCATCTCAACTTTTTACAGAACCAGCTCCCCACTAAACCCCGCTTTCGGTACAAACAAATTCTATCACACTGCACTCATCACTTTCATGGGTATCCCCTTGCTACTTCGATCAGACTCTCTCCTCTTGTTCGCGGCGGCGGTGACGGCGGCGGTCGTCTGCGGCGCCGGCGCCGCGAGCTGGTGCATTGCTCGGAGCAACGCCGACGACAAAATGCTGCAGTTGGCGCTGGACTACGCGTGCGGCTCCGGCGCCGACTGTGCTCCGATTCAGCCCAACGGACTCTGCTACCTGCCCAACACCATCCACGCCCACGCCTCCTACGCCTTCAACAGCTACTTCCAGCGCAAGGCCATGGCCGCCGGCTCTTGCGACTTCGCCGGCACCGCCGTGGTCGCCATTTCTGATCCCAGTATGCTCTTCGTCTTTTGGTTACTCTGTTTTATGCATGTTAGTTGGTTAATAACACGTTGATAATTTGCTTGTTCTCTGCTCTTTATGTACAACAAAAAATTTGAACAGTTAACCTTTTTTTATGTGTGGGTTTTGTAGGTTATGGATCTTGTGTGTACCCTTCGTCCACTAGGTATGAACACTAGCTTCTTTCTTTTTCTTTAGTTTGTGTGTGTGTGAGAGAGAGATAAATAGTAATAGGGTCGACCAAAAATTTTTATTGGAGTCTGATGGAGTTCAATGCATTGAAATGGAGGTGAAATAGCAAAAAGAAAGTATTGGTCCTCACTCCTAATGGTGGGGAGAGCATCCTTGAGGGGAAGCTTGGCAGTTCAAAGATTTTGCTTTTCTTTTTCTTCTCTCAGAAAGAAAAGGGAACGTAGAAAAAGAAGACCAGGGCAAGGTCTCCTTCACTTTACCGGCAAACTGTTGCTGTCTTCTTTAGATTCAACACTTGGAATGCACACTCTAAAGTGTACTCTAAATAAATAAAGTAACTTCGTTGCATCAGTGCAGAGTTTCCCCCAGTGGCCAAATTAAATACAACACTTTTTCAGTTCTTCTTGTGTTCAAAAATGTCTATCTTACTGACTGACCTAAATGCAATTTTAAATACGATATTCGCATTATTCACAATTCATCATTATTACCTGACACAACTGTTGCTGCTTGCAGATTTTAATTTTCTTGTCTCATGAAATTGTTTCGTTGTTTATATAAAATTTTTGTGTTTTTGTATGGCGCGAGTTTTTGACGAATACATAGAGTGCAATTGATCAAATTGAACTTCCTTGGATTCGCAGTACTGCTGGAGGGAGTACAAGCCCAACGACGCCCGGATTTGGAACTACAAACACGCCGACGACTCCAAATCCCGGTCTCGGCGTGGGTGTAGGCGGCGGCGCCGGTGGATTCTCGCCGCCAAATCCAACTGTGCCAGGCACAGACACGTCCAGTACTGCGTCCTCTACCACGCCATCTTTCTTCACATTGGCCTTCTTCTTTCTTCTACCCTTCTTTCTTGTAGTGCCCATCGGCAATCATTGTTAGCTTTCCATGTAGAAAAAATGAGTTATAATATATGCGAGCAGGCTGCAATTTTGTAGGCGTCCAATATTGGGTTTATTTTTATTTTTCATTTTATTAAAAAATTATAGAAAAAACGCAATCAAACACCCAATTAAGCTTCGTTTCGAGCTACTCATGCAATGTCTAAGTTGCTTTGGTCAATGAATATTGTGGAGTTTTTTTCCAAACATTCATTCAAGGAATGAAGAAGTTAAAGAAATACAATGGTTAATTTCTTGCCCATACAGCAAAAGACTTAAAGAGATTGAGCTGCATAATTACTACATCTGGGGATTCATTCACCGTAGGCAAAAAATTGGGCTTGTTTGTTGAATTTCATATTAATCAAGCATTCTCAAATAGTAATTGGATAAGAATAAATGTTGACTTGTAAAAATCCCGCGGAACATTATTTGTAAAATTCAATTAAACGGAATTAAACATATCATACATAATTAACGCATAATCAACGCCCATCTAGGAGTGAGACAGTTGAAAGAATTGGTTCGATAAGGTTACTTTTGCTAATTAGGCTATGTTATTCAAGTAGGGCAAAATAAGGGTACTTTAATTAACGATATGTATAAAACTATTATAATTAAATATTGACTTATATACAATAATTTTCTCAGGATGTTCAAGCCGGTTGAACATAGCGTACTTAAGCACGCACGCCACCCATTCACTTCAAATTAAGTACCTTTCTTTTTTCAGATGCGAGAGAAATTTCCTTATTGATGGACCAAAAAATATAAACTCTATGACTTGAGACATATATATATATATATAGTGTAACACCCCAAATCCGGTTCACGCTCGTAAACTGAACCGGTATGTTACAGGCCCCGGTTAGGTCGGCTAACTTAAACCTAACTCATACGGATCCAATCTCGGCGTCTTAAGATGAAGATACAACTCTCAAAACATGAATGAATGCACAAACCCTAATATGGTACTACATGAATGACATACAAATCAAAGTACACACCAAAACAATCCCGATAAAAATTAATAAAAACTTTAAAATATAACGGACAGAGTTTCCCTAAAAATGCAATTAGGGCCCACCCTGTCAAATATACATATGCAAATATATATCTAACCATATATCAAATAATTTCATTCATACAAAATACAAAATCTAACATGCTATAACTTATTTTGAAACTTAGGTCTCAACCCACTATACTGTCATTGCGCAATCTATTCGTGTTCACATCATCTCATCATGTCTTAACAATTAATCACGTCACATCATCATGTCTTAAGCATTTAATCACACCATATAATAATATCATAAACACAATATAAACACTCAATTGACTGACATGTGTGCAAGCGACAACAATACTCCTCCGTCCAAACTGGCTCCTTCAACTCGTAATTGTTACCTACATATAGTATAAAAACACGTCAGTAACAAGTGTTACTGGTCCGAAAAATTAAAAAACTATAACAAGCTGGCTATGAGAGCAAACTCTCATATGAAAGAAAACATCATATACTCCACGTGAACACTCTGAAGGGCACTACTGAGGAGCCACTGGGCTGCAGACCCGGTAGCATCCCGAACTTACTGATCTGCTGCTGGTACTGTGCCGCTCTCGGCACTTCTTTTTCAGTACTTCACGTGAAACTTTATCCTAAGCCCTCTCCTTACCTCCATATTTCTCCTGGCCTTGAGCACGAAGGCCGAGTACTCTCAGGCAGTCGCCTTTAGTACCCTTTGAACCACAAGTTCAGACATGCACTGTACTAAACAGTACCTGTTAACCTCCACGTTCTCTAGGTGTGAGGAACTCAAACGCGGAGTTGTCAGGATCCCTCGGGAATGGAACAGTCCGCTAGCACTAATCCAGAGCCTGCTTTGACTGTCACGGCATCTGCGTCATGGTACGTGCAGTCGGTTTCTCCATCTCTCGTCTCACTGAAAACGCGAAAACTACATATATATATAGGGCTGGGTAGGGATTTATATAATAGGCCCGAAGGCAACTTGTGGTGGATCTTATTTTTGAAATCATCCTCGAGGGATCTCATCCTCGAGGGGTTATTAATCCAGAAATCTATTCAGCTAGATGGCCCGAATTAAGTGGGATCCAATAAAACGCCACTTAATCCGTCCTGCAAATGATAAGATAAACATATAATAGAAAGACGTAAAACAGATTCGAGTCCTAAACGGACCTGGTAGAAGCTCCAAACGTGTCATCGCGCCTAGGCGGCGAGCTCTTACTCCATACCTACACATCAAAACTAAATACTGACGCCAACTAACTACATGATGCATCAAAATCAATGAATATCACACGACATAATAATCATCCCTCATATAGTCGATCAATAATCAATAATCATAAAAGTGAAACTAATTCTATCATCCTATTCATTCCAATTTTATCGTGTTTCCTAAGTTACATCGTGCTCAATTAGCATGCTTATACTTTATCTCATTAGATCACTTACTTAATCTCATCATGCACATCTTTACTTCATTCATAGTATGGCATTCATCATGACAACTAGTTAATTCTAGCATGCTATGCTAACAATCATAATCAATTTTAAATAACTCAATCGGAGGTAATTATACCTCACGTAGTCGGCAATCGGCAACGGCTAGGGTTCCGTCGCGTGTCTCGGAGCTCAAATTCGGCGCTCATCGGCGTCCGAAGCTCGATCGGGCTCGACTGGGTGAGCTCGCAGAAGATCCGGTGAATTTCAGCGAATTCAAGAAATTTCGGTTTTCCGACGGTTTTCGGCGGTTTTCCGGCGCCTTCTGACGGTTTTCTGGCAGCTTCCGGCATTTTTTCGGCGACAGTCGCCGGCGGTGTCTACTGGCCGAAAAGTGGTCGTGTTGGGTACCCTTGGAACCATCTCGGCGAGCCCGACTCATGTACGCGGCCAACGGAGGAGGCGGCTCGCTGAGAAATGCATAAAACCGAGCCTGCGGTGATGGTGGCTAGATCCGGCCGGCCACGGCGGCGATGGCCTCCATTCCGGTTGGGGAAGGTCGTTGGAGGGCTGAGGGTTCTAAGGCGACCAACTGACCATGGCGGCGCCGGTCACCTGTGGCAGAATCGGCTACGGAAGCGCAACACGGGCGCGGATTCGCGGCGTGGCTTCCTCGCGTTGCGGCGGCCCGATTGGGGCCGGACCTAGTCGGGGCAGCATGGCAACGTCGTCGCGGGGCTAGGCGGCCGGGCAGGCGTCCACGGCAACGGCCGCGACCCGCACAGTGGTGGCGCGTCGAGGTAAGGGTCGGGGAAGAAGGCATGGGGGAGAAAAAGACTCGATGGCAAACTCGTAAATATTACTTGACTCGTCTCTGACTCGAGTCAAAAATAATATTTAAGTCTTAGAAAATTCAAAAAAATTGGAAAAAAAATCCCATAAAATCAAACAACACCAAAACATCATAATGATATGCTCTAGAACTATCAACCCACCCAAAATGCCCGTAACGCGTCCTAACGCGATAAACGGCCTAAAACTAATTCTACGATCCATTATATATCATAATAAAACAAATAAACTGCATACTCTCATATATTCTGATAACTCATTCTTTTCTGCTGTGTTCATGACGTTATTATCATATACTTGGGTACACATGACCCTCATGGCTCATACACGAGACCGGCGTCGGCTCAGTACACGTGTTCTAAAACTGACTCGACTCGAAAATAATGGTCTAACCGACATGTTTTGAATATAAAACCCTGACTTGAATTGTGGGTTTTACAATCTTCCCTACTTACAAAATTTCGTCCTCGAAATTTCAACTCAAGGAGGTTCTACTGAACTAGTACCTGGAGCTCGCTGCACATCTGTTGTATCCTCTACTCTTCGATAGTCATGTACATCCTCACTATAGCTGCGCCGCCATGGCGAGTTCTGCTTATGATCCTGTCAATATCAGCATTCTGTTTCCAAGCTGTCTGTGCCTGTTCTCACATGACCATCATCCTTCTCTTCTGTTCTGATCCCTACAGCTAACTCGGCAGAAAACCTAGATCACCCCTAAGGGCCTATTGGGTTGGTCAAGTAAATACTCTAGAGTATCACAAGGTTCTAATCTGAGCTATGTATGGGAAAACTATGTCGAGGGTAAGACCACCTTCTAACATCTACCCATGTCCCTGAACCTCATTTATATGAAAAGTCCATCTACATATACTCTTAGGAAACTCAATCCTAGGTCCTACAACCATCCTAACGTGTGCTATGAGTCTCCTACTGGGTACAAGTGTATAGGATATTGAGCTGCACAGCTCACTGTCGCCAGTCTAGATCCAACTCTCAAGTGTCCCTGTATACGGAACTGGACCGCTCACTGGGTCCTACTTGACTCGGTCCCGAGTCAGTATCTCACTCTGTTCCATAAGAGAACAAGGATAGCTGCTATGACTCTACTGTATACTATGGCTCTGGTGACTATCTATACCACTACTAACTACTGTGAAAGTAGGCGAGAACACCTGTACATACACAATGTGTCTCAAGGAGTATGATAACATACTCTGCATGGGGCTGGAGAATCCGCATCTGGTCTGTGACGTACTCTGGTCAATGTATACTCATCTCAATAATCTAGACAACTGATAGTAGAACTGAAATATCTAGAGGGGTGAGTGGAAAGTTGTCTGTCCATCTTTGGGTTATAGGTAGGAAGGCTGAATCTCATGGAAATCTAGTCACATTGCTCAAGAACTCTCAATAGGGGACATCTCATCCTCACATGTGGTATCTGATGCAAGGTAAACAGGGAATCTATTAGGCCAAGAAAAACTTGCTACATAGGTATGTCACTCTGATCTATGGTAAGGTTAGGGTGTCATGCAAATGGCAGGGGAAATAAATTCCCTATGTAGCGTACTAGGTGGCAAAAATCTCGGTAGGTCTATGGACTTGTCTCTAAGATCACCATGATTTACTATGCCACAGGTGATCAGTCTGTGGAACAGTCAATCAATGACAAATCTCAGAAACGGCTCCTAAGTGGCTCTAGTTCAATCAGCTAACAGTAGGCACATGTTTCTCGATACTGTACTAGTCACGCACTTCTAAACGGGCCACTGTCTCTCCTCAAGTCTACGGGGACTCATAATGAGGTTCGACACGTGTCTCGTCCTCTCTTCAGTGGTATGTGACCTGCCATCCCGTGTAACACCCCGTTTCGGCCCACCCGTGAACCGAACCGGAAATGTCACCGGCGACCGAACCGTTCGCTAATCTACTGGGTTCGGTTAAGCCGTCCAGGATCTACTCTCGGCATTTTAAGATAGAAATGCACACATGAGATGCATGAATGAGAACAATTGGGTTCTAACAGAGTCCTACATGCATGACATGACGTGCAAGCAAAGACAAAACAAAACAATAAATAAGAAACCAAAATAAAATATATACTATTTTATGAAAATACGATAACACATAACAATCTACCATGACATTAAATCATTATCTCATCCGCTTTTACCCGAGCCGAGTCTGAACTCCAAGGCTCCCGACTCATTCATATTTATTAGTTCGTTTCATAACAAATAATTCATCCGACAAAAACATTGTAATAGTCATTCACACAGCATTAAACAACCATCATTATACATTACACGCGGCAGGTACATGTGTGCGCGGTTCCGTGCTGCTCCTCCGCAGTCCCGACAGCTTTCATCACTCGTATTCCTCACCTACATATATATAGAAAAACCGTCAGTAACGAGTGTTACCGGCCCGGAAAATAACTAATATCAATCTGGCACAGGAGAGCAAACTCTCCTGTTGAATCAAAACCGTATACTTCCTCAAGAACTCTCATCAGGGCACATACGGGAGCCGTCGCTGTCGGGCCGTCGCCCTCGGGTCGACAGCGTCCCCTTTTCTTTCTCATTCTCATACCTTGGCCATTTCTCTATCGCTTCTCGCATCAAATTTCATTCCTTACCACCCTCTGCACCTTCCATATTACTCCTGGCCTTGAGCACAAAGGCCGAGCACTCTCAGGCAGTCGCCTTCAGTACCCTTTGAAACCACAAGTCTAGACATGCGCTGCAATGCAGTACCTGTAAACCTCCACACTTCTCCGGGTTTGAGGAACTCAAAGGTGGAGTTGTCCGGATCCTTCGGGAACGAAGCGGGTTCTCCCCAGCTCCAGAGCCCGCTCTTCCGGGCACACGCCCTATCTGAAGACGTGGCCGCAAGTAACCCTCATTCCATCTCTCACCGAAAATGCGAAAACTATATATATATAGGCCTGGGTTGGGATTTATATAATAGGCCCGAAGGCAACTTGAGCTGGATCTGAAGTTCGAAAACGAACTCGAGGGATCTCATCCTCGAGGGTTATTAATCCGAAAAAAGAACCATTGGCTAAATGGCCCGAGTTAAGTGGGATCCGATAAAGCGCCACTTAACTCGTCCTGCATATGATAAATCAAATACACAATGGAGTAGCGTAAAACAGAGAACGAGTCCTAAACTGACCTGGTAGAAGCTCCAAACGGGTCCACGTGCCTAGGCGACGAGCTCCTACACCGTACCTACACAATCAAGCTAAAAACTAACGCCCGCATGATGAATCACATATCTTATAGTATGCACACACAATCAACACAATCACGCATCAACCGTCACACATCAACCTACATCAATTCTAGCAAGTCTACTTAGGTTAGTTTGCATTAGATCATGATTATTACTTAATAACCCTAATTAGTTTCATAACTTCTATTTTTAACACCACACAATTCCACAAATTTCATATTTTATTCTAAATCAAATCCACATTTATATAAGTAATTACAATGCACAATTCATCAATCATAGCATGCAAATTCTAATAATCAATACTTTCAAATAATTAAGTCAAAATAAATTATACCTCGCGTCGTCGAAAATCGGCGACGGCTAGGGTTTCCGTTTCGTGGCTCGAAACTCGAATTCGGCACCTAGCGGCGTCCGAAGTCCGATCAGATTGGACCGGGTGCGTTCGGCGGATGATCCGGCGAATTTCCCACAAATCCAACGGTTCCGGCGGTTTTCCGGCGGTCGGCGGTTTCCGGCGGATTCCGACGGTTTTCCGGCGATGATTTGGGACGGGGCAATCAGGGGGTCTATCGGCACCAGCTCGACGAGCTTGGTCCGATGGTGGTGTCAAACAAAGTAACCGAGGCGGCGATGGCCGTCGGCGGCGGCGTCGAAAGTGGGTGGCGGCGGCGGCGTTCTCCGATCGAGGCTCCGGCCGGCCTCGACGGTGGTCGGGACGATGGGGGAAACGTCGGCGACGGCGAGGGGTGGTCGTCGGGGTCACGGCGGCGGCGGCGCGGCCCGGACGGCGGCGAAATCAGTGGGCGGAGCGTCGCGGCTTGTGGGGCGATTCCGGCGTCGTGGCGGCGCGACGGTGGCCGGGGTTGGTCGGGGCGGCACGGCGACGACACGGCGAGGCGGGGCGGCGTTGATCGGCGGCCGGGCGGCGTCGGCCGTGGCGGCGGCAGCGCGCGAACAGGGGCGGCGGCGGCTAGGGTTTGGGCGTGGGGGAGAAAAGGTCGGGAGGAAGAAGAAGTGCGTGCGATGGCATTTTCGTAAATAAGTATTGACTCGATTCCTACTCGAGTCAAAATAATAACTAGTTCGTAATAAATTCTAAAAAAATCTAGAAAAATATGGAAAAATCCCATAAAATAAAACAAACACAACAACATCCAAATGACATGCTCTATAACTAATAACCCACCCGAATATGATCCAACGCGTCCTAATTCGTCATTCGGCCTAAAAATATTCTACGATCAAATAAAAATAACAATCAATACTGCATACCTCCATATACTTGATAACCCATTTTTCATCATCTTTCAGGCGTTATCATCATACACTTGAGCATACATGACCCTCATCGCTCATAACTCACAGCTGGCCTCAACTCAGCTCGCGGTCCATGAAGCTGACTCGACTCGAACCGACGGTTGAACCGACTGGTTCACTCCCGTAAAACTCTGACTCGAGTCACGGGTTTTACATCCCGTACCGATTTGTAGTACTAATCTTGACTCACATGACTACTACCGCTGTGGTAGACTCTCAAGCAAGGCTATCAACCAAGATGAGCATACACTGGTATCACTCCGTCTGGTCTGCATGGTCTGTTCTGTCTGAAGTCCCTATTTACATTGTTCTCAAGCTGGGGTGAGGTCCGTCATCGTAAGATCGGTCTGCCCATACCGACCTGCACTGTAAACCCTAATCAGTACCATGAAGGTGCTTCTATACTCAGGGTAGGGCTCAACCCTATGTCTCAAGGTAAGGACCTAATCGTGCTGGCGAAACACAAGGGAATCGCTATCTCTCTGGAAAACACTCTCGTTGAACCCTCTATCTATGCCCCATACTAAGTCAACCTCCTATCGCTGGCTGGCCAATCGCTAAATGGGTTAAACTACGCGTGTGATCATCTACTAACCATCTTGTTTGTGTATGCCAATTGTGGCCCATGGATGCCACATCATACAGTCTGTACAATCTAATCATTGTGACCGCCCATCTGGAGGTCATACTGTCATGTTCCATGAATCTGTCCATACGCATCTCTATGAGACTGTAACTAACAATGTCTGATGGGGACATCTTGCAATATTCATCTGACCTAAGGGTGTTAGGTCAAGACAATGATTGCAAGAGAGCTGTGAAGTCGGATCCTATGCCATCTTATCGGAATAACCTCCATTTTCCTTAACTCTTTTCTATTCTGCTGACTTCACTGTAACTATTCCTTGTTCCTCAAACTCTAGTCCTACTAAACCTTAACTAATCTACTCGGTCGGTGGATGAGCAATACACGGACGGCGGTAGTGCGTCTGCGGTCAGTGGTAGTGAATCTCGGACGGCGGTTGTGCGCCTCGGGCGGTGGTTGTGCAACTCGGTCGGCGGTTGTGCAACTCGGTCGGCGGTTGTGCACCTCGGTCGGTGGTTGTGCACTCGGTCGGTGGTTGTGCACTCGGTCGGTGGTTGTGCACTCGGTCGGCGGTTGTGCACTACCTAGATGCAGAAATATCTAATCCTACTCATATGCATCGTAAATCTACTACTATCTCTGCCATATCTTGGCTGCTATTAACTCGGTTCAGGTTGTCCAATCATGCGTGTCTGATCCAGAGGGGTTTGGATCATGATGCTGACACATATGATGGTCAACCTATGCTAAACCCCACTCTGATCTCCTGAAATTTAGAGTGGCTGCTTCTATCAGTGCTGACTAGCCCTCAAACGGCAATCACTGATCTGGTGCCTTATCTTTGGTAGAATCTCGTCAAATGTCTGATCTCGTAGGCACTGGTGGTCCTGGTCTTTTCCTTGTTATGTCCAAGCCTACGTCTCACTACTCATCCTCATTCACTACTATTTTCTAGAAGTGGTCCCTCTCAAGTTATCTACCCACTTCAAGCTCCTTCCCATTATGCACACCACGTTCCCTGGAAGTAGGACTAATGTGGTGACATACAAAGGACGGACACCTGGTCAACATCCAATTCATCCAAATCTCTTATGCGATGGACAGAATTAGTGGGTCTCTAAGCCCATCATGACAAGCCTGTCAAATTCCTGCTGACATCTACTGACATCCGAATCTGGTATAAGATGAGAACCTTATACCCTTTCTACCTCTACCAGCATTACAACATGCCCTGCTCACATCTAACTTACCAACAGTCTGATATCATCCCATAGAAATGACCTGTCAACTCAACTAAGGTCAGTTCCACATAATTCTGATCCAGTCCTGAATACACTGTTATCCAAACAACTTATGAAAAAAATCTGCATGTAAAGAAAATAGACAGAAACATACCTGCCAGCTGGACTTGGAGCAGTCTTTGCACACACATCACCTATAAAAGTATCTTACATCTTAATCGGCCGAGAGTGGCTCTGATACCAATTCTGTAACACCCCAAATCCGGTTCACGCTCGTGAACCGAACCGGCATGTTACAGGCCCCGGTTAGGTCGGCTAACCCGAACCTAACTCATGCGGATCCAATCTCGGCGTCTTAAGATGAAGATATAACTCGTCATGCATGGATGAATGCACAAAATCCTAACATGATACTACATGGATGACATGCAAATTAAATTACACACCAACACAATTACGATCAAAATTAATGAAAATTCTAAAATAAAACGGACAGAGTTTCCCCTAAAAGTGCAATTAGGGGCCACCCTGTCAAAATACATATATACAAATATATATGACATATATCAACAATTTCATTCACACAAATCTAATCTAACTGTATACTCATTCTAGAACTTGGGTCTCAACCCACTAGCACTTCCATCTACGTCACACTCTGATCATATTTTGCATTCATCATCTATCATGTCTTAACATTTAATCACATCATATCATCATGTCTCAAGCATTTCACATCATTCACAATATAATAACATCATAAACACAATATTAATCACTCAATCGACTGACATGTGTGCAAGTGACAACATTGCTCCTCCGTCCAAGCTGGCTCCTCCAACCCCAGAAT
>JAURVB010005586.1:0-35054 GCA_033002965.1 Piper betle
TCGGCTCGCCTATCCAATAAGGCCCACCTCGGCTGACATCGCTTTTGGCTTGGTACCTACAAGCGGTTGATGTGGTTGCTTCTCGTATAGATGATCCTCAATCTGCATCCTCCACCATTGATAATTTGTCCATCAAATTTCTCAATTTTCCCCAATCTTGGAACTGTCCGCCATGACTCCCACTCACATCAAGATCCGATTGAATGAGATCCAAAATTCCCATAGACAGCGCCAATTGTTGAGAAAAATCCCCTAAATTGGAGATCAATAATAGCGAACACACGATTTTGGGAAAATAATACCTGAGAAATAAAAGAAAACAAAAAAACAAAAGAACACAGAGATTTAACGTGGAAAACCCTCCTTCAATCGAGAGTCAAAAACCACGGGCAACAACGAACAATTCACTACTTCAACCAAAGATTACAGTCATCAAATATATAGAGATGTATAAGAAGATTACTCACACACCCTATACTATTGAGATTACAAGATTTTACTCTCTCTCAATACTCCGTATAAGATAAACTCGTGAATATTTTTCCCTCTTCTTTTATTTATATATCTCTGTCTATCTCTCTTTTCTTGTCTTTTCTTCTGCTTGTCTTTTTGTGCCTTTAGAACGAAGCAAACAAAGCTCAATTTATAGAGAAGCTTTGAGACCCTTCAACCTCAATGGAAAAACTAACAGTCACCTGTGTTGATATTCCGATATTTCTTTAGTTTTCTGAGTGTGACAATTGGTTACATATCATTAATACAATTACACATATTAACATTAACTGCAGGGAAGATGATGCCTTTGTTGTAGCTCGGAGTGCTCATATTAAGAGCTTTTAAGTTGAGATTTCTTCTATAGCAAATATGTTCATCATGCATTGTGTAGTAGTAGCTCTTGTAGGGTTTTCGTCTTAAGCCTTCTTGAAGGTTGAGATCTGCGTCCGTTCAAGTTAGTCCAAATCTAGTCCAATGAATAGGTTTCCAAATTATCGTATCATGATTCGGTCCATGTCCGGGCCGAATTGGAGTGTTACATCTGATCCACTCATTAATTACTTGAGACATGTTACCCAAACTTGACCATTTATAATTTAATTCTTTACCCCTCAAACCCACCCATTTAACGATGATGTAAACTAGAACCCAATCATTTGAACCTGATTACTATCTAACACGGTAGTTCTTCCATCTACTACAAATTTAACACAAACAAAAGCTAATAAAAATGTAACATATTGATCACCAGACGATGCTCACTATCTCAAACAACAATGTCTTCATGTTGGGGGTTCACGAGGAGCTAGAACAGGAATCAGTGACGCCATTGCCTGCTGCTACCAAAGCACATCAACAATGCAAATGATGCATGCCTTCCACTAACTTAGATGCCAATTCTTCCAAATTAGATCAAGATCAAGATAGAATCGTTTGCAACCCCTACGGAAAAAGAACAATGAAGAATTCAGAAGCACAAGCGATCAAATACTAATAAAAGCTTTCACATTTCTACAAAGCAAATCAACAAGTTTCTACCTAAACAAAAAACTATACAGCACAAGCTCCACAAACCATGAACTTTGAAATGGGTGGATTGCAAAAATGGTATCCCCATGGAGGTATAGAGTCAGCGGAATCGCTATTAATCCTGTACAAATGCCGCCATCACGATGAGAAGCTTAAGGTTTAGGTTTTTTTTATTATAACAATAAGGTATCAGGTACTGGGTACGAAGACTTACTTTTCCAAACCCGACCACTTATAATGGATACCCGGTCTGCCCATGCCAAATCCGTTTATTTAATAACCAAACTTGTATCAATCAGGTTTGGTAGGGTCAAGTTTTACTGGTACCCGACCTAACGGGCACGCCTAGTTGTATTTTTTCTCTGAACCAAACCAAGTGTAGTTCCAGTTTTTGCCCACCATCAGCTTTTAATTTACACTAGGTAAGATGTTGCGGTAGGCGCGACCTATACAAGATAATTTTAAATTTTATACATAAACTCTAATTAAATAATGAGAAAGACTGTAATAATTTAACATCTTTGATATCGACTCTGATCGGCTTTAATGATATATCCTAATTGAATGAAAAGATAAACTATAATTATCTAATTTAATTTTTTTTATTGTATTTTTTAAAAAGTAATTAGATGGACTCTTGTTAGTATGAAATTAGAAATTGAGATTAGCGGGGTTTGAACTTGCGGCCTTCCGTGGTGCAAAGTACTTTTATTGTTTTTTTTAAAAAGAAATTGAAATTAACCTAGTTCAAAGCCAATGACTCTATGCAGTGGGAGGTATTTTTACTGTAGTTTTTTAATATTGACTTCCCTTTTATCAATAAGATTAGATATTGGTCAAGAATCTATGCACGATGATAGTTGATAACATGACCAATATATGGATCATCAGCTTTTAATTGATCAATATGTAAGCATAGCCATGACATTGAGCCTAGGACTGGGTAGCACATATTCACTCTTGTATATGAGCAATGCCAGCGGTACAATTGGTAAAGATAAATATTAAAAGTTTTGTACACTACCAGTCTGGGTTTATATCTTAATAAACCAAATTGCACATCAGGACTAAACAACACCGACAACAGTAAATATCCTAATGAAGTATATGAATAGAGCCTTTAAATTTGAACAAGGTAAGATGTCACTTATATTATAGATAAACTTTAATTTTATAAATAAACTTGAATATTTCGATTATAATAATATAATATGTTAGATTTAGATTTTGATAAATTATGGCTTTAAAGATAGATCTTCGTTGAACAAGAAAATAGAATAGAATAATTTGATATATTATTTTTTATTTTGTTGAATTTTGATTGGTTAAATCTTTTCTTTTTAATCAGAGGCCAGTATTAAATTCCTTTTTATTAATACTAGGCAAGTTGTCGTGCCATGTGCGACTTGTATTGTAGATAAATTTTGTTTTTTATGTAAATTGTCATTGAATAATGAAAAAGACTATAATAATTTAATATCTTATATATATATATATATTCTTATTTAAACATAAATTTTAAATAACAAGATAAACTATAATAATTTGATTTTTTTATTGCATTTATTTTCAAGGCAAATAGATTGAATTTTGTTAGTAGGAAGTTAAAAATTAGGTTTAACTGAATTTGAACTCATGACTCTTTCTAGTGGGAAATATTATTATTATTATTATTTTATAGGAAGCTAGAAATTGATGTTAACCGGGTTTGTATCCGCGACCATTCGCAGTGGAAGGCATTTTTATTATTATTTTATTATTATTATATTTTAATTAGTTAAATCTCTTACTTTTAATCACATCCTCTTTTAAGCCAAGTCGCCGGCTCATTCTGTAAGAGTAGATGTGAAATCTTTATATGGCAACATAGAACACAGCTCAAACGCTCAACGACGATGTCATCAAATCACAAAATTGAAGTATACAAATAAAATAGAACTACAATCGATGTTAAGGTGGCATTCGAGAACTTTAACCAATCAGTAACTTTTATAGACAATCAACTGAACTCGATAGCATTCCATAAGTTCGCAATTTATGGAGGTTAGAATGGCCACAACCTATTTAGCAAACCTCAAATAGTTCACCTCCACAAAAGGGGGAAAAACTTCCATGTTTTTTAGGATTCAACTCAAATACACTTGAAAAGGTAAGATGAAGATGCTTAAGAATAAACTCGATCCCAAAATAATTAAGAGAGACAATTACCGAAGTGTTAAATTCAACATGCGCTGCCAATCTTATGATAGTAGTAACCGATCTAAGAAAGGAATCCTGCACAAGAATGAGTCGATATAAGTGAAATAGTGTATCCACCATCTACTACAAAACACAAGTGGAAGCCATATAACTCCAAGTCCAAATACGAATCCTATCTCGGGCACGATCCACTTCCAATCAGTTAGTTGGTGGCTCTTTGATGAGGTTGTGTATTCCGATGGATGATGTTCACAAGAAGACAATGGAGGTCCGCAAAGCCCTGCATTATCTTGGTAGGAAGAGGCTGAAAATGTATTCAATTGCCCGCCTTGGGGTATTTCTCCCGCTAGTTGGTTAGAAGACAAGTTCAATTTGGATAAAAATGTAAGTTTCACTATTTCTTGAGGGATCTTACCGGCCAATTTGTTCCAAGAAAGATCAAGGGACTCGAGCTGATATAGATGACATATTGATCTCGGAATTGTATTTGAAAGAGCATTGTGCGACAAATTTAAATGTTTAAGCAAACTAAGGTTTCCAATTGTCTCCGGTATAAACCCTTCAAAGTTGTTGTTCGACAGATCAATAGAGACGAAGATAGTCAAGATCTTCTGCAGCTTCAGTTCGGAGCCTTTGATTGTCAATGTCAATGTATCACGATAATAAGAAGCAAGAGTCCCGTTAACACTTATCCCGAATTCAATTACCTGATCATGGGATGGCTTGCTTTTACCGGCTATCATAGATTTCCAAGAGTTGAAACATAATGAGCAAAGACTGCCTGAGAAGCTGTTAGATGAGAGGTCCATAATTTGCAGTTGTTGGAAGCCACCCAAAAATAGATCAACTCGACCTTGGAGTCTATTTGAGCGCAAAACAAGAATATGCAAATGTGGCATTTCGCCCAGCCATGATGGGAAAGTACCTTCAATTCTGTTGTTACCCAGATTCAAAACTTCAAGCTGCTTGCAGTTCTTCAAAGATGTGGGTATCCGCCCTACTATTTTGTTCCCATATAAGTCAAGTGTCTTTAAACTACACCCCTTCGAGAATGCATCCGGCATGACACCACTAATAGAGTTTTCACGAAGACTTAGTGCTTCTAGGTCAATCATTTCCTGTGGTAAACATGACGGAATGGATCCATTTAAATTGTTTTCAGATAAATCTAGACCTATCAGATCAACTTTGCAAATCGCTAAGGGGATGCTGCCAATCAAGTTATTGCGTGACAGTGAAACAAAAGAGGGTCCCCAAAAGTCCTTTCCAATATCTGCAGGCAAAGTGGAATGAAACCTGTTGCCAGACAAGTCGAGGAATAGAGCTGAGAATGAGGGTAGTGGAATTGCTCCTTGGAGCTGATTGGAATGAAGATCAAGAATCAGCAGAAATGTAGATGGAAGATCGTGTAGTAGGCCTGTCAGGCGATTGCTAGATAGATTCAAGGACGAGAGGCCCAAGTTCCATATCCAGTTAGGGATATCACCAGAAATTCCGTTTTCTGAAAGGTCGAGGTGTGACAACCAGGTCTGGTTTTGTAAAAAATCTGGAATTCTCGTTAAATTACAGGAAGAAAGCTTCAACATGGAGTAAAACTGCGGGAAGTTGGAATGGCTATCATTCCCAATGTGGACAGAAAAACCACTATGAGAAAGTTCTAGAGTAGAAAGATATGGCATGCCCCTAAACAAATCTAGCTGCACTATTCCACTGAAATTGTTGGAAGAAAGTTTGAGATCCTCAAGGTGCGAAAGTTGGAATATAGATCTTGGGAACTTCCCCTGAATACGATTGTTACTCAAATCTATTGCGGTCAGGAGTGAATTGTTTCCAGTAACGTCAAAGTACTCAGGAAGCTTACCGCTAAACTTGTTCATGTACAGCTCCAATTTCTGCAGAGAAGGAAGAGAAAAGATGGATTTTGGGATGTGTCCACTGATTGAGTTGTTCCCCAAATTGAGGAACTCAAGGCGGGGGAGACTGTCAGCAACACCATAGATGAATCCTTCAAATCTATTTGATGAGAGATCTAACAAAACCAGTCGTTTCAATTTAACCAAAGATGGGATCCCGCCTACGAAATTGTTATTTGAGAGATCCAAATTTGTCAGCCTAACCATCTTCCCAATATCCTCTGGTAGCTCGCCCGATAATCCGGTCTTTGAGAGGTCTAATTTCACGAGCTGAGCAAGATTACCAACCGAAGCAGGTAACCCACCCGTGAGATTCGTGTGAGAGAGCACCAGTTCCTCCAAGGCGCTACCTTTTGGGAATTCCAACAATTTTCCGGAGAGACCAGGATTGAAAGAAGCATCCAAGATCCTCAACCTCCTCAACTGAAAAATGGCCGCCGGGAATTCACCTACCAAACTGCAATTTCCTTGGAAACCGTTTGACGAGAGATCCAAGTGAACCAGCCGTTTCAATTGAACCAACGATGGGAAACAGCCTATGAAATTGTTCTTTGAGAGATCCAAATGGATAAGCCCAACCATCTTCCCTATTTCCGCAGGAAGCTCACCGGAGAATCCGGCATTAGAGAAGTCTAACTTGGCTAGGTGGGCAAGATTGCCAATCGAAGCAGGTAACCCACCAGCGAAATTAGTGTAAGAGAGCACCAACTCCTCCAAGGAGCTACCTTTTGGGAATTCTAACAACTTCCCGGATAGGCTAGGATTGGAAGAAACATCCAAGATCCTCAACCTCTTTAGCTGAAAAATACCCGCCCGGAATTCTCCCACCAAATTGCAGTCTGCAAGACGGAGAACTGACAAAGAAGGAAAATCCGACAGAAACGCAGGAAGGGGAGACGATGAGAAGTCATTCCCCTCAAGACCAAGGTGGGTGACGGAAGCAAGATTGTTGAGCAGTGTCTCTAAGGGGCAATTGACGATGGAACAGCCTTGGAGGCTTACCACTCTAAGCTTGGGCAAGCCAGATGAGAGAGCCCGGCAGCTCTTCCCAGTGAATCCCATTGAAAGGTCCACCAAATCGAGGTAGACCTCCTCCAATTCGGGCAGGTCGGCCAAGAGTCTAGCATCCTCCACCCTCAGCAAAGTGTTATAAGATAGATCTAAGTGAGACCAGCATCCGGGCTTTGCTAAGATCTGGAGGGACCCTTCCAGTGAACCCTGACATGGAAAGGCTGAGGTGGGTGAGGCGAGGGAGGTGGGGGAAGATTCCGGCCGGGATGGGCAAATCTACAAAATCATTGTTGGAGAGGTTGAGGGAGACGAGGTTAGTAAGGCCAGCAAGAGGTGCGAGAGCATCCTTATCAGATGAAGAGAGGCTAAGGCCGGCGAGATGAAGGCTGACGACTCTGGTTGCATCACAAGAGACATGGCTCCACAAGCAGCAATTGACGGCAGCGGACCAGGAGACAAGGTGGCCGTCGTAATCGGAGAGGGCATGCTTGAAGGCGAGCAGTGAGGAGGCATCACTGGCCTGACAGCCACCTCCGCCAACAGCGACGGCAAGAAGAGGTAGCAGGGGAAGGAGGAAGATGAGGTAGTGGTGGTGGATAAATGACATTATCGATGAGCTTGAGAAGAATGATGAGGATCAAGGCCATGAATAAATGGATGTACATAATACAACTTCTCCAGGTTGGTGTGGAAGAGAAGACGACTGACTATCCATGATTGATTGAGATGGTCGTCCATTGGAATTAATCATCCAAGCTTGACTATATTGATGGTTTTGCACGTCCAAGGAAGAAGCAACCAAAGAAATTTTAAACGACTGAAATAACGCGGGAATGAAGCTCTCTCCTCCGTTGACTCATTTATGACTAATTATGAATAAAGTTTTCTACTTCACTCTTTATTAAATCTCTCAAGAATGAAAATCTCTCCTCTTCGTTCTCCTTATGTGCCAATTATATTTAAGAAAACTTTACAAATATCGAAAAAATATTGCTGGCTCCAAAATCCAAAATCAATATTTTATCTTAATTATCATGAGATTATGATATTTATATGAGTTAATTTTATTTATTTAACATGATATATAGTTATGTACAATTAAAATTACTTATTAAATTAAATAATTAAACAAAATTTATTTTGTAACTTATAAGGTGTAATTTGGTTATTCGGTCACCGAATTGAATTAACCAAAATAATTAAGTTTGGTTCGGTTTGATTTTAAAGGTAATTTGGTTTGGTTCAGTTCGGTTGTAAATTCCCCGACCAAGTGGTGTTGGGTTAATTTGGTTCAGTTCAGTTAAACATTAAATCGACCGAATTTTCCCCCCTAAATTAGCGTGTTTTGAGTCGAACCAAATAAAACTATATAGACACAACCCAAGTTCATTTAAGTTAAACTTCAAATGAGGAATTTATCATGTCAAAATTCAAATCTCAATTTATCAAGTAGAGCATCCAAACAAATCAAGCTTCATCGACCACAATTTGAGACCCGATTAACCTTGGTTATGAGGGGTAGTATAGTATTTATATAAGTCTCATGCCCAAGGTAGAGTTTGTGAGTCAATAACATAATTGACTCTATCTATATTTTACAGGAGTAAATAGTATTTAGATAGGTCTCCATACCCTAGTTTGACTAATGACTCAACGTGAATAGTACTTATATAGGTCTCCGTACCCTAGGTAGACTTTCTGAGTCAATGCCATTAATTGACGCTATATTTTCCAGCAGCGACTCCTAGTCCAGAGTGTTTTTCAAATTTTTAAAATAAAAATAATGGACGAAGGTTCACCGGCATTTACTAATATCGAGTAAGCAATCGCGGCATTTGATAATTTTGAGCCATATAATAATGAAAGTCATATATGTTGTTGGACTTCTGTCTTTGCTAAGACCCTATTTTCCAAATACACCTTGTCAAACGTTATCTCTATTGCATGTGCAGTCATGAACCATAATTGACATGGTAGGTCACTCACAATAAGAAAAAAATAGTTAAGAGTGGCTTTCACCTATTTTCCCTTACTTTATGTTTGATTGACCCAAAGAAGTCATTTAAGTAATCTTCATAGCCAGTTCAATAAACAAATCAATGATAAAAGAAAATATTTACTTATCTTTTTATTTATCTATTTATCTATCTATCTATTTATCTTAATATATAATAATATAAGTAGCAACATAGCAACTTTTACAATTTTCGATGAGTGATTAGCATATAGTTAAATCTCATTGGTTGTTAAAATCAATCCCAATATTTTATATTTAATTTATGCAATAGAATAACTTTGACAACTTTCTGATGAGAGTCTACTTAAGTCACGTGAATTAAAGAAGAGAAGATAATAAGAGGTCTTTGAAAATAAAATATAATTGACTATTACAAATATTTGCAATAGAACATTTTTACAGCTTTCAAAGAGACTGTTTAATTTACGTCAAATAATTAAGAGAAGACGTATAGTCAGAAGATGTCTATAAAATGCTCATACTCCCCGCATTTGCAAAATATTTGTAATAGAACATTTTTACAACTTTCAAAGAGCGTGTATTTAATTTATGTGAATTAAATAAGAGAACATATATAGTCAGAAGATGTCTATAAAATGGCTCATACTCCCAGCATTTTGAAATCGATCATTTTTTATACATCATAATGGATAATTCCATTGTCGGGGAACTAAAGAAGAAAAACTGCAAAATCTAATCCAGTTTATCGTAATCGATTAGTTAACATGTTGGTTAACCGTATTATGAAACATGGAAAAAAATCATTGGCTTATCAAATTATCTATCGAGCTGTGCAAAAATTCAACAAAGAAAAAAACAAACCCTAGTTATGAGTATGATTTATAAAATGTTCATACTCTCCAATTATGAATATGATTCTTTTCTCGTGTCTCATCATCAGGGAAGCTGGAATATTCTCTGTAAAGTTATACAAATCACATTTAGATGATCTCGCGTAAAACCAATTTAGATGATCTAGCATAAAACCAAGGCTTTTCGTCTTAAGGTTTTAGTTTTAGCTCGGTTGTGACACGGATCGAGTTGCATGCCTAGTCCTTTTTACCACGTGCTTATGTATAATATGTATGTGCTGAGCCGCGACCTTCATCTCCCCGGTGCTTGGCACCGCCAGTTGGGCACTATGCCATCTTAGCTCTTATTTTTTGTTTTTATTTGAGTTGAGTCTAGTTAGGTTTAGGACTGAGTACTTCACAAGTGTACATTGCTTGTCGTGGTATTTGAAAACCCTTTTAGTTGCAATGGGGATGTTACCTTCGTGTAGCTCATAGTGATCATCTGCATTATGTAAAGTAACCTTCCCTTTGGCTCCGAGGTGCTACCTCTCCTTTGACTCAAAGTGCTCTTGCTAGGAGCTCCCGTAAAGTGAAGACATTTTCTATGTAGTATGATTAAGCGTGCATTGTATGAAATCTTATAAGGTGTTCATCTTAAGCCTCCTTATAGCATCCCAATTTTTGAGTCTGAGAGCAGACCGAAGTGCAATGTTAAAAATTCGTAAAACTATTAATTTAACATCTATTGTACAAACTTTACGCGAAAGCTGATATAAAAAATATAGGCCGGAGCCACTCAATGGCCAGCTAAAATCATACATACTGTGCCAAAACACATAACGGCACCACGTGCAGCCCAGATAACTCAACAGAAGCTTACAACGTGTCATAAACATACACATGTCCTGGAATCTAGTAGATGGTAACATGCATGCATCATACATAACCATGCACATGTGTCAGAGGAAAATAAAATCATAATCTATATGCGAGAGGGAGTGATGAAAATTAGGAAGTAGGTAGTAGGAAGAGAAAATGAAATATAGATACTGGAAGTTCTCTCCTATATCGTACGCTTAACCTTAGCCCTTTTTATATATGGCTAAAGACAAAGGGAATAATGATGTAACAAAATATGAAAAGACAATTAATAAAGACAATTAATAACGAAATACAAAAAGACAATAAATGAAGATAACTAATAACGAAATACGAACAGACAATAAGTAAAACTTATTGGAAACAATCTATAAATATTATTAAATTAAATTAATTTAATAATATTTAAGATTCATTCCAAAATAAAATAACTTAGTCATTTTTGGGGTTTTACACTCCTCAAGGGTTGAGATCTATTTTTGTGAAGTTTGTACGATAGTAGTCTAATAAATAGCTTTCTAAATTTTAACATCACACTTCGGTCTACCCTTGGACCAAAAAATGGGGTATTACAACTTGGTATCAGAGTCGACTTCTTGGGCTATTAAGATGGCTAACCTTCGAAATGCGAGGTGTATGTACGTGCATCATGTATGATATGATTGCTATGCTGAATGAATGTATGATTGTGGTATGTTTACGTTTTATGGCACCCCTCTTGAGCCGATCCACAGCCTACCTAACAGGTATGTTCTTGCTTTTTGTAAGTGTGACTTTTATTTGTTTCAGTCACGTATTTTTTACGCGGACCCGTAAGCATAGTATGGATGAAGATCAACCCTTACGCTTAAGACCAACCAAACTCAGTGGAAGTTGCGATAAATATGTGAAGAAATTAACAAAAATTCTCATAAAAAAGGTTTAACTACCCATGGAGTCATGCTACCGACAGACTAGGAGATAATGGAATTAGATAAGATATTGCCAAATTATATAGGGAATGATTAAGATAAAACTCCAAACCCCCCACCTTCTACTCCTTTTTCTTCTTCTGCTTCTACCTCTTCTCCCTTACTTTCTCTATTCTCTCATCTCTCATTTCTTTTCACCCTTACACCCCCCCACCCCCCCCTCCCCCACCCCTTTCGGGCATCCCTCTTCTTCTCTTTACCTTCCCTTGTGTTCTAGAAGGGAATTTATGAAAGGATATCACAAGTATGCCTCTAGGTAAGAATAAGTGATTGACGGGTCTATGTTTGGACTCTGTTATATCTGTATAACTATGTACTTACCTGAAAATGATAGCGTTACATAGCTAGGTAAAAGATAAAACAACAAGTACAAGATAGGTGTAGATTTTCAAACCTAAGTATGCATGAAGTTTGCAGCGATAGGGCCAAGATGATAGGCTAGTGGAAATCAAGTATGGTAGACGAGACGATGCAGTGAGTTAACCTATTCAGTCTTGAGAGTTATAGAAAAGAGAATATCAGGAAACTTACCGGCTGCATTAGAAAACAGAGGTTAGTAATGGACCCATTTCTTATAGGAGACCATTACGACCACCCCTACTTGTAGACCGACAACAGAGGTAATTGGGTTGTAGAGGGCCTAGGCATAGGTGAGATGGTATGACTGGTATGGAATTGGCTAGAGTTCAGAGCATAGGCACTCAACAAGTTGACCTCCATTATAGGAACTGAGACACCAGAGTGAGTTCATGGGACTCATGACAAAAGAACATTGATAGTTATAGCAGTTTGGCTAGGAATACCCTAACCTGAGTGAGGACAATTAGGAGGTATTTATATATGACTTGCTATTCTTTTCATGATTTGTTATGAACTTAGAAACTTTCTTTTTCATGATATAAATATGTTATTAAATAGTATAATATCATATTTAAATAACATGAAAAAGTATCTTACTAGTATAAAATTTAAGATACAGAAATATTGACATATATAATATTCTTAAAATAGAAAAAAAGAGTACAAACTATATTTAAGATTGAACTCAATTATACCTTCCACCGCAAGGGTTCTTGGCTAGGTCATTTATGATACAACTGAATTTTATTTTCATATTCACTCTCACAAGAAAATTAAGTCCTTACCATTTTTTTCTCTCCTCATGTATCAATTTTATCCATGGTTGATTTTAGAGTTGTAAATGAGCCTATCCGAGTTGAACACTGCTTTGTTCATGTTCATGTTGTTTTTAAACTAGTTTGCTCAAGCTTGGTTCCGTTATATATTTGAGCCAAACTCGAGTTGCATCTAAAAACGTCTTTCCTTTTCTCTCTTTATGGATCAATTACATTTGGTGGGTGATTTAGAAATATTTTTTAAAATTGATCTATAAGTTTTTGAAATGTTGTATCTAAAAATCTTTTTATGGTTATAGATTTGCAAATCTTTTGATGATATAAAAATGTTATTTTAAATTATCAGATAAAATAGTAGTAATGAATTACATGAGGTATAGGCTATCAAAACTTGAGGTCAACACTAAAGACAAGAATGTTATTTTCTGATAGTAATGAATTACATGTTATTTTAAAAATGTTATTGCAAAACCAATACCTCAAGTTTAGCCTATCAAAACTATAGGTGATTTGAATTTAAGTCAAGCTATAGCTATCTTATTTTTATTTATATTCACCAATAACATATCATAGCCAATCATAATACAATGTTTAAAGGAAATGGACATATATATTAAAACCTCAAAAACTTTATAGAGTTGTTATAATATTTAATTTTTTTATTTTTGATATAATCTCTAAAATCTAATATTTTTTATTCAAAATATCAAGTTTTGAATCGAGCCCAATAAAGTCACCTGAGTTCATTTGAGTTAAACTTCGAATCAGAAATTTATAGTGTCAAAATTCAAATCTCAAATTTGTTGAGTTGAACATTGAGCTAAATCGAGCTTTATCATCCAGAATTTGAGTCCCCATTAGTCCTAGTTGTGGGGAATAATATTTTGGGAAAGTATGATAAATTGTGATGTTTCAATATTTTCTATTACAAACATCCAAAGTTTAAACTTAAATCAGATATACCTAGATCTCTAATTTTTATTTCACATATAACCAATTCATATATTTAAAAATATTTAACACATAAGTTATCCTTTATTGACACATAAATGTCCACAACTTAACTTTAAACTTTCGTAAACATATTTTTCTTACATTCCATATGATGTATGATATTTTGTCTAGAAATTTTTTCTTCAAATTGAGCATATATATTAGATTAAACAAAAAAATTAATTTAAAAATTAGGCATGTTCAAATTCAAATTTCAAACACAAAATTTATATATATAAATTTTTGAATTTTGATCATTTAAAATTGAAAAAGAAAATCTAAGAAATTACTTTTTACTCTTCAACTCATCAATAATATAATTTTAGATCCTATTGATCATTTATTAGCCAATATCTTTATTTTTATATGTGAAGCTAATAAATATTATAACTTTTATTCATTATCTACCTTGTTCATAATAAAAATGAGATTTTTATGGGTATTTTTATCATTGAATGAAAAATAATGAGATTTTGTAAAGCCCGGGCTTTTTGCCCAACAATTTTAGTTTCGGTTTAGTCGCGACACCAATCGAATTACTTGCTCGGCCCTTTTTGTAGTGTGCTTATGTATGTATGTATGTATGTACGAGCCACGACTTTAGTCTCCCTAGTACTCGGTACTGTCTGTCTTGACATTATGCCATCTCGACTCTCTATTTTTGGTTTTATTTGAGTTGTGTCTAGTTAGGTTTTGGATGGAGTCCATTGCGAGTCTAGACTATTTATTGCATATTTGATAAGCATTTTAGTCAATCCTAGCCCCCAAGGACCTGCGGCATGATTCTCGAGGTTATCTGACAACTATACAGTTGCCAACCCTAGGTGTGCCTAAACTATGCATTTACACCAGGTTCTAGCACAATGATGCCTTGGAAGTGCTGTTGCACCAGCCCTTTTAGGGTCAGGGTTTAGGTTTGGGTGCAAAGGTGCTGGCCTAGCACTCTTGCATCCAAATTTGTAAATTTCCACCCTGTTTAGAGCAAAGGCGGTGGTGCAGCGCCTTTGCCCCAACACCGCCCCCTCCTCGAAGACTTATGACTCGACGTTGTGTGCTTCTTGGTTTAGTAGGTGCACGTGATCTTGGTTTGGCAAATCCATGGTCTGGCTTGTAGTGTCCAACACAAAGGTACTGGAGAATGCCCTTGCACTGGAGCTGTTTTCCCTTCTATATATACAACCCTTCTCCCAGACATTTTACCTAATTGTGCACTTCCTCCCGACCTGGCCCTCTCTTCTTTTCCCCACTTCTTCCCTAGCTCCTCCCATCCCTTATCAAGCCTCTACAAGCCTTGCCATTCCAAAGGATTGTAGGTCTTGGGCCGGGAAGCCCCAAGAGACCTCCCATTGGGCCCCCTTGAGGTAAAGGTCTGAACTTTTCACCTCTACTGGCTAATGTTGTCGTTGTTTGTTGCCTGTGCTTGCTTGATCATATTTATCTGATTTTGTTATCATATATAAGTGTTTGTTAGGAGTAAATAGGAACTAGAAACATGTCACATTCTTTTGTATATAAATATTGTTGGGTTTACCCATATCGATCATGGATGATATTAGTGAGTTGTATATAGGCTAATGAGAAAGCCTTATTCCTTGAGTTAACTTTTGGATTAAGAGAGGCCCGCGACACCTATTGCAAGTCCTTTTGGGGGCCCAAAGGGCCCAACAGTGGTATCAAAGCTTGGTTGGGGGCCTAAAGGGCCCAAAAGTGGTAACAAAGCCAAGTTACGATCTTGGGAGATTTGGTGTTTGCCTACGCCGATTGTCGGAGTTTCCTTCATGGGTTCCACCTGATGATTTGAGGGGAGTTATTGAGTTTATCCCACATCGGTCGTTGATGATGTTGGTTAATTGTATATAGGCTAATGGGAAAGCCTTATTCCTTGAGTTAATTTTGGATTAAGAGAGGCCCGTGACACCTATTACCGAAGTCCTTTTGGGGGCCCAAAGGGCCTAATAGTGGTGTCAGAGCTTGGCTGGGGGCCCGAAGGGCCCAAGAAGTAGTTACGATTTTTGCAAGCTACATGTGTAGTAAGATGTACTATTTTGGTGTGAAATTCATATCTCGTGTTGTAGATCACCGATTTGCATGATATTGGTCTTATTAGTTTATTAAGAGCTAGATATACAACTTTTATGTGCATTGGACTATCAGATTATATATTTATGAGCATGTATCAGTGCCAAACTTGGCAAAAGGTGACGACTTTCTCGGTTACAGTGACCTGGCCACCCTTTTCTCCAATTTTTACACCCTATTTTTTATCGTATTTGGATGCAATATTTTTCATGTTTGTTTCTTAGAATGTTATCTACTTTTTTGCTAAAATACCATGCTAAAATAACATCATTAAGTACTTGAACAAACCTAAGTGCATTGTGTGTATGTTGTTCTATTGATGTGCAATGTCATGCTCTGAGATCGTGCTCCTTGATAAATTTTTTTGTAAAATCTGAGAAAATGTCCTAAAGAATTAATAAGTGTCTACGATAAAAATGTAAATTTTGGGAATAATTAAAAATCATTTAGGTGGTTAGCTAATCAAATTTTTGGAGTGTACAAGAATGTAGGGTGAAACCCTAGTTCCCTAGAGCTGGTTAAAAAATCCGTCACACTAGTAATTTTATAGTGAAATTACATGAAATTTACCCAGACCTTAGGTTTTGTCACAGGAACATTACCCTAAATTTGATAGGCATTAGCTCAGTACATCTTCTTGTAGGAATTTTTCAATCCTGGTGGGTCCAGCGAGCTGAAGAAATGACCTGGCCAATATCTTCACTTGCCGAGTTCACTCAAGCCCAAATACTTAGAGTTTGGAATTGAATATTTACTGGATTTAAGACAACGGTGTTGGGTAACCCCAACCTTTTACCCAAACCCATTTGGAGTCTCCAAGCTCATGAACGAAACTTAAGAAAATTGCTGCGCAGAAGAGGAACACTGTTCCTAGCACCTTAGCCCGACCTTAGTGGGACTAATATACCATGTTGACCCATGGTCAAACACTTGGTCTTTTGTTTACAAAACCCTTAGAGTGTCAAGGCATAGTACTCCAAAGCTCAGCCCATTTGGACACCGTTTGGACCGTCCAAAAAATTATCCAATTAAATCTAACAATAAAACCGTGAGTATTGGAGTTTCCCCACTAGGTATTCTTTCAACCCTAAACCTTAATTAAAGTTAGCTAGTGAAGTTTAAAAAGTCATTTAGTGAGATAATTAAGTTAATTAAGCCTATGTGTGTTGTACGTATGTGGAGGCTCCACCTCATTTTTCGTGCCATGTTGGTCAGCCAATGACTAGAGTTTCCTTTTCACTTGTTTGGATACATTCAGTGAGCTCGCCGAGCTTGGATGAGGAGTTTTCAACTCATCCCCTTTTTGTAGGAATCCCTCAGCTTGATTCTCTGCTTGGGACGGAGTTAGTTGTGTTTGGTTCGATCCCATTAACTTTGGGCGGTTTTAAACGATTATTTCCATTGTTTAATAAAATTTCAAGGTTGAGATCCCTTGATTATTTTTGAACTCGAGATCCAAAAAAAAGGTATGATATTATCCCCTACCTAGGCCCGTACATGAATATTTATTCAAAATGGATTTTCTTACATGTGCGCTTCTTTGTATGATCCTGCTAGTAGTGAGGTATGATACGAGCATGTTACCATCCACTAGATTTTGGTACATGTGTACTATTATGACATGTTGTATGATCCAGTTGAGTTGTCAAGGATGCACATTGTTTAGGTGAGCATTCTAACACATTATGTATGATTATGTTGCGTGGCTGTTGAGTGACTCTGGCCTATGCTTGATGCTTGTGACTTCTTACGTAAGTACTGGGGTACCCATTTGCTAGTTTTTGTATTACTATTGGTTACTTTCAGACCAGTAATCAAGCTATTTGATTACTAATATTTTTTATATATATGTAGGTAAGCTTCAGTAAGTGGTGACCGGCAATGGTGGAAGGATCGAGTGGTTCATAACGGGAGTATCAGCCATTGTGTTAATTTTGCTTATGAGCCAAGTGATTATGTAATTTAGGGAATGCCATCTAAATGTAAAATGACCCCTAAGTGGCTTAAAGATTGATGTGCAATAAGCTTAAGCTAAGATTTTGGCTTACTTGGGGCTTTATATGTTGGATGCTTTTTGTTTTATCCTATGTAACTAACCTTCTGTGCAGAGAAGTTAGCTTTAGGGCACTAACTATCAAATTTACTGCATGGTATGTCTCAAAGTTCAAAACTAATGTTGGAGCAATCAAGGTATGCTTAAACTTATTTGGTTGCAGCTATGAGTGTGTCCTGAAGTAATGTGGATGGTGGAGATGACGGTTCATACCTCGTGAAAATCCACTTAAAGACCGGATGTTTGGGTATGATGCCCAGGTAGATTGTCTCTGTGTTTTAAATTTCTTAGTTTTGCATATGTGGACTAGGTAACCATGACCCCTGTGTTGCGCGCGTTAAGTTCCACATCATCATAAGAATATGGATAAGATACCTAACTCAAAAGTTGGAACTAAGTATAAGAATCAGATCATGCATCCACTTTATGAAAGCTCAACCCTTAGCTGCTTTGGGGGTATTGCCTTCATGTAGTTGGGAGTACTCATCTACGTTATGTTAAGTTACCCTCTTAGTTACTGAGGAGATGTTGCCTCTCCCATGACTCGGAGTGCTCATGCTCGGAGCTCCCTTAATGTTAATACCTTTCCTATGTAGTATGATTATGCATGCATTGTATGAAATCCTATAAGATGCTCGTCTTAAGCCTCTTTAAGGGTTGAGATCCGCTTTCCTGAAGTTTGAATGATAGTAGTCTAATAAATAGCTTTCTAAATTTCAACATCACACTTTGGTCTACCATTGGACCAAAAATGGGGTATTACAACTTGGTATCGGATCCAACTTCTTAGGCTATTAAGATGGCTAACCTTCAAAATGCGAGGTGTATGTACGCATATGCAGTATGATATGATTGTTATGCTGAATGTATTTATGATTGTGGTATATTTACGTTAAGTCCTGTTATGGTACCGCTCATGAGCTGATCCATAGCCTACCCAATAGGTATGTTCTTGCTTCTTGTATGTGTGACTTTTATGTGTTTCAGTTATGTGTTTGTTATACAGACCCGTAAGCATAGTATGGATGGAGATCAACCCTTACGTTTAAGATCAACTAGAGTCAATGGAGTTTGTGATAAGTATGTGAAGAAATTAACAAAATTCTTATGATAAAATGGTTTAACTACACCTGGAGTCATGCTACAAACAGACTAGGAGACGATGGAAGTAGATAAGATATACCAGACCATATAGGGCCTAATAGAGAGAAAACTCCAAACCCCCATTTCCACTCCTTTTCCTTCTCTCCTTCCTCTATTTCTTCCTCCTTATCCCTTACCCTCTCTATTCTCTCATCATTCTTAATCTTTACTCCCTTAGGGCATCCCTCTTCTACTCTTTACCTTCCTTATTGTGTTCCTGAAGAGAACATATAAACGGATATCGCGATCATGCCTCAAGGTAAGAATAAGTGGTTGATGGGTCTATCTTTGGACTCTGTCATATCCATATGGCTGCGTACTTACATGAAAATGATAAAGTTATCCAACAAGGGAAAAGATGTAATAGCGAATACAAGATAGGTGTAAACTTTCAAACCGAAGTACGCACGTAATTATACAAATGATAGGGGCATGTTGATAGATCAGTAGAAACAACGTGAGGTAGAATATATGACCGAGTTTGACTTCGCTTGATATTGGGGATGTGTAGAAAGGAGTGCATAAGAAATTTCACATGATGTATTAGTAACTATGGGTCAATAGTTGACCCACTTCTTATAGGACACCATTATGACCACCCCCGCTGGCAGACCGATAGAGATTGTTGGATCATAGAACAGCTAGAGCATAAATGAGATGAATATGACATTACTGAGAGTTTAGAGCATAGATATACACCAGGTAGACCCACAGTTTAGGAACTGAGTTAGTTTATCAGACTTATGACCACTGAGCATGGATAATTATAATAGTTTGATTAGTAGTATCATGACCTGAGTAAGGACTGGACTAGTAGAGTAGTCAGTTGCATTATAATAACTCTAAAGTGCACAGAGTATCTCGACCGTCGACCACCGACCTTGTAAGTTTGACTACCGTCCGAGTAGCTTGACCGTCTTTTGTGTAATGCAACCTCCATCTGAGCATCTCGACAGCGTCCAAGTATCACAACCACTATCCGAGTAGCTCAAGTGCGCTTTGAGTAGCATGACCTCGTATGAGTAGGTATACTATAGTAGGCTATATATAGGATAGATGGGTATATGAATGCATAGCAGAGTAGTGTGGTAGCATGGAAGGAACAAGAATATAGATATGTTGTACGACAGAAACAAAGATAGGAAATAAGTATTTGATAATAATGTCTAGCAATTCAGTAGTGCGAACTAGTGGTCAAAAGGACACGATGGTAATGCATTAACTATCCAGTATGTTAAGATGAGATCGGTGTGACTATCATGTTCAAAGTATGATAGATGAGTATGACAGAGTTAAGCATCTAGTCAAACAGATGGGCAACGACCAAGCGACCAAACCGAGGTTAGAGATCTCAATTACTTACATTGGCATCCAAGTAGGCCCCCAGTATTAGAAATACAGGTGTGTAATATTACATAGTTCCATGGTCTGCACCTTTACTTTGTAGGTAGCCTACATATGACATTTCATAGCCTTGATTGTGAGTCTACCACAATGGGAGTTTCTAAGTGAGTTAAGATAAGGTACCATAAATCGGTATGAGATGACCGGTTACTAGTTACAAACATAGATGAAGGGATGAGACACTTATTCCACCTCGCTACTGGGTTCCCGTTGACCTAAGGTGCAATAGTAGTGATTCTTTGGGATGAGTGTTCCTCGATTACTAGGATGTGCATAACTGATATTCAATCGAGAAATGCTCATCTACTATTTTGTATACATATGTTCGAGGTGATGGCCAGATCCACGGCAACCAGCAACAATGGTATTTCAGAGTGGACACTACCTTGACTACCCTATATTTTTATTTACCACCTTGTTTTAGTACACATGTCTCATTATGTAGTCATAGGTGAAGACATAGTGATTGTATCTTTTAGGCATCCTCCCAGGGTAGACACCTTCTAGGCCCCTTTAGTACATCTGTTGGACAATACCTTTACCATACGCTAGTTTTCTGGGCTAGTGTGATACCCTTGTTGTGTAGTATCCTTTTGCTCTGACTAGTTACAATGTGAGGCTAGTTAGACCTCTAGACCACCTCACGTTTTGAGGTGTATGTGGTGGACTTTGTTGGATCACCTTTCCCATGAGCACACCTACGACTACATCCATCCTTCGGTAAAAAAGGCGAGTATGATTACATACTCTAGTTATGTATGTAGATACATATGTGATATATACTTATGACAATGCTAGACTGGCCTTCGACAGTATGTTCCAGTAATCGTATGGTTGAAAGCAGTATGGCTTTGTAGTGATGTGTTAGATAGTGGTACGCCTCAATGGTGGTATGTTTCATTAGGAGTATGGTTGGTACAATTTGTATCAAAAGCAAAACGTCTTGATAGCCATGTGCTCCTTGACGGTACGTTCACACTAGGATATTACGACAACTCCCCACACGCGTGTGCGTCAGCCATTTGTATGGTATGTTCATGGCATGTAGCCCTAGTGTGTATACCCCTTAGGTGAATTCCAAGGAAGGAATTTTCTTAAATAGGGAGGTTGTAAAACCCAAGCTTTTCAACCCGACGGTTTTAGTTTCGGTTCAATCATGACCCAAAAATTTGAAAATTTGAAAATTTAAAAATTTAAAAATTTGAAAATTTGAAAATTTGAAAATTCCCCAACCTTTCTAGCGCAAAGGCACTAGTGCAGCGCCTTTGCACCACCTAAAATTTTACCCGACATTGCGTGCGGCTTGGTTTAGCAAGTGCACATGGTCTTCGTCTTGCAAATCCGTCGTCCAACTTGCAGAGGCCAGCACAAAGGTGCTGGGAGAGCGCCCGTGTGGTGGAGCTGTTTTCCTTTCGATAAATACAGCCCTTCTCCCAAACTTTTCATTCATTTGTTCACTTCATCCCGACCTTCCCTCTCCTCCTCTCTTCCTCACTTATATCCCAGCTCCGCCCAGCCTTCTCAAGCATATACAAGCCTTGCCAATTACCAAGGATTGTAGGTCTTGGGGTAGGAAGCTACCAAGAGACCTCTCCTTCGGTCCCTTTAAAAGGTCTGAAATTTTCACCTCTATTGGCAATTGTTGTGGTGGTTTGTTACCTGTACTTGTCTGAACGTATTTTTCTAATATTTTTGTCATATAGAACTACCTGTTAGAGAGTACATAGGCACTAGAAGCATGTCATTTGCTTGTGTACATCATTAGTTATGCTTTGTACAAGTTGTATGTGTGGTGTGACGCACTGTTTTTGTGTAAAATTATATCTCACTGCTGTATATCTTCGATTTGCATGATTTAGTCTTTTTAGTTTTTCTAGAGCTAGATATACAACTTTCATGTGCAATGCATCATCAGATTATATATGTATGAGCATGTATGTGTGCCAAACTTAGCTAAAGGTGTGGCAACATTCCGGTTAGAGTGACATGGCCGCCTCTTTCTAATTTTTAAACCCTCTTTTGGTAGGATTTGGATGCGACCTTTTCATGTTTGTAGCTATAATGTTAGCTAGTTCTCATTGAAATACCTTCCTAAAAATAACATCATTAAGTACTTGAACAATACCCATAAGTGCATTGTGTGTATACTATGTTGTTGATGTGCTATGCCATGCTTTGAGATAGTGCTCCTTGGATGAACCTACTAAAAGTTCTTATTAAAATCTGTAAAAATCACCTACTGACTTAATAAGTGCTTGCTGTAAACATGTAAATTTTGTGGTTAGTTAAAAATCATTTATGTGGTTACCTAATCGGTTTGTATGGAGTATAGGAATGTAGGGTAAAGCCCTATTTCCCTAGCACCGGTTACAAAATCCTTTATCCTATCCATTTGATGGTGAAATTGCACGATATTTTACCCAAACCTCAGGTTGTGGCTCAGCGACATCACCCTTAAATTTGGTAGGCATTAGCTAAGTAGATCTTCCTATAGAAATTTCCCAATCCAAGTAGGTCCAGCCAGCTCCAAAAATGACCTATCCAATAACTTCCATTGCCGAGTTCATTGAGGCCCAAATCCTTAGAGTTTTAACTTAACTTTTACAAGATTCAACCCCACGAATTTGGCTAAATCTAAGCTTTTTAAAGGCCCATTTGGAGTCTCCAAGCCCATTAACAAAACTTAGGAAAATTGGTGCACTTGCAAGGAATACTATTCCCAACACCTTAGCCCGATCTTAATTGGCCTAGTTTGCCATGCTGGCCCATGGGCTGTCACTTGGTATTTTTTTAATAAAATCCTTAGAGTGTTAGGCCCACTGGCCAAAACTCAGCCCATTTGGGCAGGGTTTGGGCCATCCAAAATCACCTGTTTAACTCAACAATAAAACCCTAAGTATTGAAGTTTTTCCAATAAGTATAATTACAACCCTAAACTTTAATTAAAAATACCTAATAGTATTTTAAAAATTTATTAATTAAGATAATTAATTTAACTATGCTTATGTGTGTCGTGTACATGTGGAGGCTTCACCTCATTTTACGTGCCTTGTTGGTCGGCAAGTGATTAGGGTTTCCTTTTCACTTGTTCGGATAGCGGAGTGAGCTCACTAGTTAAACTCATCTAAGTCTAAAGAATTCCATTAGCTTGACTCTCTACTTGGCTTTGTTGTACCTCTGCTTTATGATTATGGGATGGAGTTAGCGGCATTTGGTTGGATCCCAATAACTTCTGGTTGTTTAGACGATTCTTTTGCATTGTTTAACAAAACTTGAAGGTTAAGATCCCTTGATGCTTTTCAAACTTGAGATCTAAAAATTGTATGATATAGGCCCCTACCTAGGTCCCTATTTGAATATGTATTTGTATTAGATTTTATTATATGTATGTTTCTTTGTAAGCTCTTGCTAGCAGTGAGGTGTAAGACAAGCATGTTACTGTCGACTATATTCTGGTACATGTGTATGGTTATGACACATTGTATACTCTGTTAAGTTGTCCTGGCTACACGTGCTGTCATGAGGGTTTCGACATAGTATGTATGATTTTGTTGTGCTGCCGTTGAGTGATTCTGGCCTATGCTTGATGTTTGAAACTTACTTGGTGGGTACTAGGCTACTCATCTACCAGTTTTGGTATTATCATTAAGACTAATAATCAACTTGATTTATTATTGACATTTTTCGTATACATATGTAGGTAAGCTTTAATTAGTGGTGGCTGACAACGACGAAAGGATCGAGTGGCTAATGGCTGGGGTACCAACCATTGTGTTAATTTTTGCTTATGAGCCAAGTGATTATGTAATATGGGGAATGCCATATAAATGTAATATGAGCCCCTAAGTAGCTTAAAGATTGATGTGTAATAAGTTTAGCTAAGATTCTGGCTTGCTTGGACTTGGTATATTGGGTACTTTCTGTTTTATCCTATGTAACATTCTGTGCAGAAGTTAATTTTGGTGTAATGACTAACAAATTGTCTGCATGGTGTGTAAGTCTCAATGTCCCAAAATTGATGTTGGAGCAATCAACGTACTCTTAAACTTACTTGGTTGCAGTTGTGTGTGTGTATTGAAGTAACATGGATGATGGAGAATACGGTTCATGCCTCGTGAATGTTAAAAACTAAGATGAGTGTATTAAAATTTTTAAAATGTTTTAAGTGTCACAAGTATTTTTGGAAATCCACACAATTACATTTAAAGTTGTTGATATTTTTGATGGTCTTGAAGGTCTATAAATACATTCTTTGTGTATGTTGTTGTATCAAGTCCTCAAGTCTACCAATAGAGAAAAAAATTCTTTAAGTTATATTCTTCCTCTATTTTATCTTCCATTTTCTATTACATATTTTTACATTCATCACTACCTTAACAAGTGGTATCAGAACCATGTATAATTTCATGCAAATTCAAGTTCCCCCGTCTCACTAAAGATTACTGTGAGAATTGGAGCATTACTAAATGAAGGCTTCACTAAGTTCCAAGATGTATGAGACCTTGAGAGAAAGGCTGCACAGAGCCTAAAAATGAAGCCACTTTACAAATCAGCACAAGGTGACATTGCAAGATTTAGGTAGTGAAACAAGAAAGCTTTCTTCATCATCTATCAAGTGATAGATGAAGGAGCATTTGAGAAAGTAGCAAATGCAGCAACTTCCAAGGATGCTGGGTAGATTTTACATAATTTCGGCCAAGGGGTGGAAAAGGTAAAGAAAATTTGCCTTCAAATATTACGATGTGAGTTTGAATTACAATGAGTTTGTTTCTGATTAGTCTACAAGAGTTTTAGCTGTTGTCAATCAATTAAGGAGGAATGGTGAAACTTTGACTGACATTCGAGTGATAGAAACAATTTAAAGATCTTTGGGATTCCAAGTTTGATTATATTGTAGTAGTCATTGAAGAATCAAAAGATTTGGAAACAATGACTGTGGATGCACTAATGGGTTCTTTGCAATCCCATGAACAAAGGCTACTAACAAGGAAGGAAGATGATGTTTCACAAGCTCTTCAATCAAACTATCATTAAGGGAGAACCAAAAGACCTCATATAATGAAGCAAATCAAAGTGGAAGAGGACAAAGGCCGAGGTCGAAGACATAGTGAACAAGGCGGTAGAAATTTTCAAAATCATGAGGAGAGATCCACTATCTCCAACTATGCAAAAGCATGTAGAATAGGAGGTTATGGAAGATGAGGTTTGGAAGAGGATGTGTACAAAGAAATAGTAAGTATTATATACAATGTTTTAACTACAATAAGTATGGACATTATGCTCAGAATGTTGGAGTACCCATCACAATGATGTAAAAGAGAAAGCAAATTATGTAGAAGAGCAATATAATGAAGATACAGTTCTTTTGGCTTATAAGGATGGAAATAAAGATAAATAAGAAACATGGTATCTGGACACTGGAGGCAACATTCATATGTGCAGGTGGAAGGACCTTTTTGTGGACCTTGATGAAAAGGTAAATGGTGATGTTTCTTTTGGTGATGCTTTTAAAATTCTTGTTCATGGTAAAGGAAACATCCTTATCAAACAAAGAATGGTAGTCATAAGTTTATTTCAAATGTCTATTATGTTCCTTAAATGAAAGCCAACATTATTAGTTTGGAACAACTTCTTGAGAAAGGTTCCCAAATTACTATGAAAGATATGCATTTGAGTGTTAGAAACAATGAAAATCAGTTGATTGCTAAGGTGGAGATGACAAATAATAAGATGTTTCAGCTGAATTTAAATTATACCTCCTTGAAATGTTTGCAAGCATGTTTGAAGGATACATCATCGCTTTGGCATTTAAGTTTTGGGCATGTTAACTTTGATGATCTCAAAATTTTAGCAACTCATAACATAGTAAAAGGATTTTCCTACATAAATAAACCAAGACAATTATGTGAAGGATGCATATTAGGAAAGCATCATCGAAGCTCATTTCAAAAGGAAGCATCTTGGAGAGCTACAAGGCCACTACAACTTATTCATATTGATGTATGTGGTCTTATTGTTCTACATCAGTTGGTGAGAATAAATATTTTATTATTTTCATTGATGATTATATTAGAAAGACATGGGTGTACCTCCTCAAAAATAAATCTGAAATTTTTGGTTGTTTTAAGAAGTTTATAGCTTTTGTAGAAAATAAAAGTGACTATTATCTCAAGACTTTGAGGTCAAATTGAGGTAGTGAATTTATGTTGACAGATTTTACAAGGTTTTGTGAAGAACATGGTATTAGGAGACAACTTATAGCCCCATTCTCACTACAACAAAATTGAGTAGCTGAAAGGAAGAATAAAACCATCCTCAATATAGTTTGAAGCATTCTTAAAACAAAGAATTTGACAAAAGAATTTTGGGGAGAAGAGGTAGATTGTGTTGTCTACCTTCTTAATCGGTGTCCAACATGAAACATACAAGGAGGAAAGACACCTCAAGAGGCATGGAGAGGAAGAAAACCAGGAGTGTCATAGTTTAAAATTTTTGGTTGCATGGCTTATGGACATACACCTGATGTTAGAAGATGAAAACTTGATGATACAAGTATAAAATGTATTTTTGCTGGCAATGATGTAAGGAGCAAAACTTAGAAGCTCCATGATCCGATTAACAAAAAGATAATCATTATTATAGAGCCACATGAAGACAAGAAGGAACAAGAAAAGAAGGAAGAAGGAGAGAGATCATCATCAGATATAGAAGATATGGAGACTCCATCAAGAAACACAACCATCCCATTTTTCTCAATAGGCTGAGAAGCCACTTGTTCAGAAATTGAGGTCCCCCAGATGATGTTTACGAGATTACTCTAAAAATGGATGATCACACACTATTTTGTCTTTTTGTTGATAGTGAATTGTTAGGTTTTGAAAAAGCTATGCATGACATGTCTTGGAAGCAAGCAATGGACGAAGAAATCAAGGCTATCCAAAGAATAACACTTGGGTGTTATCCACACTTACCAATGGATACAAAGCTATAGGAGTGAAATGGGTATACAAGATCCATAGGAATGCAAAAGGAGAAGTTGAAAGATACAAAGCAAGGTTAGTAGCTAAAGACTACAAGCAACAAGCTAGAATTGATGATGGTGAGGTGTTTGCTCCCAATGCTCGTCTTGAAACTATTCGTTTATTTATTTCCTTAGCTGCTCAAAATGGTTGGAAGATTTTCCAGATGGATGTAAAATCTTCTTTCTTAAATGGTTATCTTGAAGAAGAAATTTATGTGGAGCTACTACTTGGATATGCTGAAAAGGGTAATGAAGATAAGGTGCTTAAATTGAAGAAGACACTATAAGAGTTTGAAACAAGCCCCAAGAGCAATGGAATAGCCGAATAGATAAATAGTTATTGAAAGTTGGCTTTACAAAATGTCCATATGAACATGCTGCTTAAAATTAAGATGACTAACAATTGTGATTTATTGCTTGTTCGCTTATATGTTGATGATTTAATTTTCACCAATAACAACCCAAACATGTTTGAAGATTTTAAGTTGAGTATGATGAATGAGTTTATAATGATAGATGGTGGACTTACGTTTTAAACAAATGAATGATGGATTAATTATTTCTCAAGAAAGATCTGGATTAACATATTTCGTGAGATTCTTTGGAGGCTTATCTTACAAGTTTAATACCAATATAAATACATCTTATTATGACGGTTTTAAGGATGAAAATGATGCTGGTTTGGAATTTAAACGGGACGCTTAACTTGAGAAGAAAAATCAGAAGAAGAAGGGAGACATCAACTTTTGGAGGATTTTTCCATAGAGTTTTCCATTTTTTTTCCTTTTCTTGTTTAGTATTAAATTTCTATGATTAATCCAATGAATTTTATGATACTTTTAGTTTATTTCATGGAGTAAATATTTGTTCTAGGACAATTAATGGATCTTAGTTGCAAAAAAATAAAGTTATTATATTTTGTCTATTTTTTATTGTGATGGGTTGGTTATTCTATTTTATTCTTAATGATACAAAAGTGTTACCGGCTTTTGCTAGTTTTAGAGATTTGATTTTGTTTAAACACAACGGAATTGAATTTGTCATGAATAAAATATTTTTGGTTATACATGATAGACAAATACCTATTGCTATAAATAGTGGATTTAGGAATTGTGTTTAATGTGTTTTGAAAGCTCAATTGCACAGAAATATAGTACTTGAATTAAAATGATAAGATGTGACAGACTAATACAATTACATCAGTTTCATCGGTTGTCAACTCAAATCAATAATAAGTAGATGAAGTTAATAATTACAACAATTCAAAGTAACTAAGTGAAGTTGAGAGTCCTAGATCTAATCTCTTAAATTTGAATTCATATCTCAATTTTGTTCAATTTGTGTTTGGTTTATATTCAATTTAGTTCTTAATAGGTAGGGTTGCTAATTGAGCGAGCCAGCTCGTGAGCATTTAGCGTTCGGCTCGGCTTGACTCAACTCGAAACTCGACATTTAAATGCTCGACTCGAACTCGACTCGAACTCGAATCTTACGAGCCGAACTTGAGCAAGGTCGTGCTCGACTCGACTCGACTCGGTTGTAACTCGAACTCGACTCGTAGTTCGACTCGAACTCGACTCGTAGTTCGACTCGAACTCGACTCGATAAAATAATATAATAATATAGTCTTTATATTATATTTTATTTATTTATCTATATATATATATATATATATGAAATATAATAACAAAGAAGCAAGATAGTTGACATGGTAAGTATTCGCCTTGATGACTTCAAGGTTGTGGGTTCCTAACCACATTGGCCTCATTTTTTAAGTGAGGTACTTTTGACTTTTAATCGAGCTGGTTTCGAGCTAACGAACGAGCTCACAAAAATTAAACAGTTTAACTATATTCGAGCTCGAGTCGAGCTCGAACATATAAAGATATTCGAGTCGAACTCGAGCATGTATGTCCAAAACTCGTTCGATCTCGAGTCGAGGTTCGAACGAGTTTCAAACTATTCGAGCCCGAGTTCGAACACATGTTGAGCTCGGCTCACTTGCTCAATTAGCACCCTATTAATAGGCTAGAATTAGTTTAACTTTTTCCTCGATATTTTATTCTAGTTAGGTACATTAATTAAGTGAGGTGTGACATAAATTTGGAGATTATTCAATTGCTCTTTGAGGGAAAGATACTCTAGTCATCATTTTCTTATTTTTTCGATAAGTTCAATTGCATTATATTAATTTCACAAAACCCATCTTACTCTACTCATCCTTAAAAATCATTTCCTCAATTATTTTCTTTAACCAATGGGCCTAACTCAAGTCGACTCCAATCCAGCATCACATACAATTTTGGGTTAGATCTAATACCATTTTTAATAACTTGGTGTAAGTACAAATTGATAGGCTAAGTATTTTATTCAAAAGTGGTGTCCCAGAGTTGAATATTTATTGGCACAATCCTAATAATATAGTAATAATATAATAGATCTTACCTTTACAGATACGGATGTGGGATGATTCAATTTTGGGTAACAAATTGATGGCAGTAGTATAAATCTCCTAATTGGATAAAAAAAATAATCCCAACAAATCCTTCATAAGTAGTACATAAATATAACTTAAATATTTAAATCCAGAATGCAACCTCAAACATTCACTCATCCACCATATTGATTGGAATTAAAGCTAAGTAGCAAACGTCAAATAGTTCACCTCCGCGAAAAGAGAAACAATGAACATCCGAGTTCCAAGATAGACAATTGCAAACCTCAAGTGCAATCCAAACAAGGACAATTATAATTCAAAGAAAAGACAATTGCAGTTCTGCATAACATGATGGTATCAATCTTGGGAGAGTAGTAAACCGGCAGAAAGGAGTAGCCCACAAGAAAGAGTCAATATAAGTAAAATAAAATATCCGCCATCTTCTACAGTCCGCAAGTGGAAGCCAAATAACTACAAATTCAAATATGAATCCTATTTCGGCCACAATCCACGTCCACTTGTTGAGGTAGTGGCTCTTTGACGAGGATGTATATTCTGGTGGACGATGTTCACAAGAATTGGACAATGGAAGCCCACAAAGCCCTGCATTATCTTGGTAGGAAGAAGCTAAAAAGGTAATTAAATGCCCGCCTTGGGGTATTTTACCCACTAGTTGGTTAGAAAACAAGTTCATCACAGATAAAAGTGTAAGATGTACCATTTCTTGGGGGATCTCACCAGTCAGATTGTTCCGAGAGAGATCAAGCAACTCGAGCTGAAGTAAATTACCTATTGATCTTGGGATTGTATTTGTAAGAGAATTGTGCGACAAATTTAGAAGGCGAAGTAATCTCAAATTTCCAACTATCTCGGTTATATACCCTTCGAGGTTGTTCCTGTTGAGCTCCAGATACTGCAAAGAAGGGAGAGCGTAGAGGGATGTTGGGATGGGTCCACTGAGCGAGTTGTTCCTCAAATTGAGGACCTCAAGGCTTGGGAGGTTGTCAGCAACGCCATAGATGAATCCTCGAAAACTATTAGACGAGAGGTCCAAGTGAACCAGTTGTTTCAATTCAACCAAAGATGGGATCTGTGAAATTGTTACTCGAGAGATCCAAATATGTAAGGCCAACCATCTTCTTAATCTCCTCAGGAAGCTCGCCAGATAAATCGGCATTTGAAGCATTTAAGTTTGTGAGATGAGCAAGATTACCAATCGAAGAAGGCAACTCGCCAGTGAAATTAGTGTGAGAGAGCACCAACTCCTCCAAGGAGCTACCTTTTGGGAATCCAAACAACTTACCGGATAGAGCAAGATTGTTAGAAAGGTCCAAGATCCTCAACCTTTTCAACCGAAAAACAGCAGCCTGGAATTCCCCACCAAACCGCAACTTGCAAGACGGAAGACTGATAGAGAACTAAAATCCGACAGAAACGATGTAATCGGAGAGGATGAGAAATCATTCACCTCAAGACGGAGGTGGGTGATGGAAGTAAGATTGTTGAGCAGTGTCTCTTAGGAGCAATTGATGAGGGAACAATCTTTGAGGCTTACCACTCTAACCTTGGGCGAGCCAGATGAGAGAGCCCGGCAGCTCTTCCCATAGAACGGCGTCCCAAGGTCTACGCCGTCAAGGTAGAGCTCTTCTAGCTCACCAGGTCGGCCAAGAAGCTAGCATCCTCGACCCTTAGCCCATCGCTGATGTCTTGGGATAGATCAAGAGAGACCAGTATCCGGGCTCTGCCCAGATCTGGAGGGACGCTTCCGTTGAATCCCGACATGGAGAGGTTGAGGTGGGTGAGGCGAGGGAGGTGGTGGAAGATTCCGGCGGGGATGGGAAAAAATTCAAAATCATTGTTGGAGAGGTCGAGGAAGACGAGGTTAGCAAGGCCGGCAAGAGGTGAGAACGCATCATTGTGGTACGAAGTGAGGTTGAGGCCAGCGAGGCGAAGACTGGCCACGCCGGCGGAATTGCCCGAGACATGGCTCCACAAGCAGCAATTGAGGGCGGTGGCGGACCAGGAGACAAGGTGCCCGTTGGGGTCGGAGAGGGCATGCTTGAAGTCGAGCAGCGAGGAGGCATCGCCTGCCGGACAGCTGCCTCCACCACCGGCGACGGCGAGTACAGGTAGCAGGGGAAGGAGGAACATGATGAGGGTGGGCAAATGCCATATTAAAACAAAGGAGGAACATGATCGATTGGGATGGTCGTCCATGAATATAAAGCTTCGCCAAGTTGGCGTGGAAGAGAAGAGGGCTAATTTGTGAGTCAAGACCATAGTTTACTCTAATTTCAAGTGCAAATCTAAGTCAAAGTATTTTTCAAATTTTAAAATATTTTAAAAATGAAAACAACGGAGGAAGCTTACCAACACTTCCAGTGTAAACATGTGGCATTTGAAAATTTTGAGTCAGTATAATACTGAAGAAAAATTTATGGTGCACTGCCCTTTAGCAGCGCACCATGCGGAAAGCTAAATCTAGGCCGCTCGATTGAAATCTAGCGGCCCAGATTTTATAGGCCACCCAGAACCCGCTTGAGACCCACCAGCCCGCACACCCGCCCGACTGTCTGTCGCCGGCCCATCCACCTGCCTGTCCGCCGTCCGTCTGCTCGACCACCTGCCGCCGCCCCCCGCTGGTGGCCCCTCCACCGCTGTCCGCTGCTCCGCCTGCCTCCCTCCCACCACCGGCGCTCCCCCGCCAGTGGCTACCACCGCGCCCCCACCCCGTTCCCTGCCGGCGGCCGCGCCTTCCAACCCCAGCTCGGCCCTGCCAGCCGCGGCCGGGGGTGAGGGGGACGGGGTGGGGGTCACGGCGGCAGCCACTGGTGGGGGAGGGCGGGTTGGCGAGGGGCGACGACGGGGGGGTGGCGGTGTGGATAGGGCGCGGCCGGGCGGCGAGGGGGAATGGGGGGGGGGTGCTGCGGCAGGCAGGGGCCTGGGGATGGCGCCGGCTGGGCGGGGGGAGGCGGGGGTCATCGCGGTAGGGGCGAGGGTGCCGCGGCCGCGACGGGGATGGGCGGGCGGCCCGGCGAGCCGCCGCGGACAAGCGGGGGTCCGGCAAGCTGCCGCGGACAAGTGGCGGGCGGGTCTGGGTCGGGTCGGGCGGGTCTGTGGTGGGTCTAGTTTGGGCTTGGGGCAACAGGATCTGGGCCGCTGGATTTCAATCCAGCGGCCCAGATTTGGTAGCTCATGGTGCGTCTGCCAAAATGAGGGCAGCACACCATAGTGCTGCTCTAATACTGAAACTCTTAAATGGAGTTTTTGTGTTTTTGCTAAGGACTATTTTTCTGCTACACCTTGTTATTTATATTGCTTGTCAGGGTCATGCTTTGAAACAGACATGTAGAGTGCCGAGAGTGGAGTTGAGTTTGTTTAACCTAAGCTCGGCTCGATGCTCAAGCTTAGTTTGTTTTATTTTGATTTCGAGTCCAACATAAAAATAATCAAGTTGATTCAAGTTTTAGTTGAGTTTGAGTTATCTTTATTAATTATGCTATTTTTCTCATATAATTCATATTAAATTTTAATGTATAATTAATATATCACAAATTTGATATAATTATACATAAAAGATAATTTAATAATGCATAAATTAATTTAAATTTATTATTATATAATGATATTTTATGATTTAGTTATATTTATATAAAGAAATTTAAGATAAATATAGTAAAAAATCTTATATCTTATATAAAGTATCCAGCTTCGAGTCGAATTGATTTATGTAGGTACAAGCACAAGCTCAGCTCATTCATAGTTGTGAAAATCAGAATCGGACGTTAGATCATATTGGAAGGGAGTCATTGAATCAGACCGATTCATTAAAAATCGGACAAGAATCGGTTCACGTAAATCGATCAAAATCAGTCATTGATCTCCTTCTCCTGTCCTCTGCATCATTTTAAACACATCATTAGACTATTATTGGTTGTATTATATTATATTATATTATATTATATATTTTAAGGTTATTTTATTATTATTGACTTGTCTATGGAGCGAGTCAGCTCTTATTACCTAAACAACCACCCTTGCCTTCACGAATCACCAGCATCCAATCACCCCCCTGCCACTTGAGATCCGCCCCCGCCGCGATCTCTGCCGTCTCTGTCGGTCGCCTCCACCCCGGCACCCGGCCGCCCCCACCCCTACTGCCCTTCCCCGCGGATCTCCTCCTCCTCTGTCTCCTATCTGAGCGCACACAGCAAGCTTGCTCCTGCTCGTCTGCCCTGCACACTGTCCCCTGCTTGGCTGCCCCTGCCGCCATCCAACCACCCTGCGCCCGCTTGATCCCCTGTCGCACCCTTGCCCCGTCCCCCGTCACGCCCACCTCAGCCTCGATCTCACCCCCGCCGCAGTCCACACGCCCCCCCCCTTGCCAGATCCACTCCCTTCCCCACCTAGTTGCCCCCTCGGCGCCCGCCGCCCTCCTCGCTGGCCCTGTCCCCTGCGGTAGCCGCCGCCGCCGACCCCTTGCCCCAATGCTCCTCCTCTGGGCCTGAATCAACCCATTCTTACCAGAGTCGACTTGGTGAGAATTGGCTTAGATCGGATCGGTCAGAATTAGGCGATTCTTAGTCCAATTTTTTTAAAAGAACAATTTGCCCCAATTCTAAGTCCAGTTTTCTACCGAGCTGAATTAAATCAGCCAATTTTTGCAAATATGGGCTCATCTAATATCAAGTTCGAGTATGAAGTCAAATTTAATTTAATCAAGCTTTGAAAATGCCTACTTACGAAAATAGGAAAATACAATATAAGAGTGACTTTAACCAAGTTTTCGCCAACCTTCTAATTGGCACGAAAAAGGTGTCATTGATATAAAGTGGGAAAAACTATTGTCCTTCTAAGAGTGGGTACTGTGAGGCTCATTGGGGAACCATACTGGACGCACGCACGAGAATGTGTCGGTGACCGTGCATGCGTCGCCATGTGCATCCCCAGAGGGCGCACTGAAGTCTAGTTCCCTCGCAGCAATACTATCAAAAACACAAAGAAGGGAGCCTCATGCCTGGTCTTAGTTTGGAGTTAATGGAGGAAAACAACTTGATAATATTCATATTTAGACTAACAAGTAGGGGGGAAACCATATATGTTCATTTACTTTCACTTTGACGACAAGATTTTTGTGTCGTGTGAACATGGTACACATCAAGCCCGAAGCGAGCATATCCATTTCATTTTTTCATGTTACAATGAATTATAGCAAGCTAATTTTTACTTAATTATCTACAATAACCCAAGTTTCAATACGCTGGTTTTCCACTGCTACCATTCTATTGCAGACAATATAATACCTATGACCAGAGTAGGTTTTATAATCGCTAATTAGTCAATTCGACTATTAATTTGAGTTAGTTCCGTTCTTAGACCTCGTATGTGGGACTGAGGCCGACCATATATATATGCTATTAGGGTTTTGATATACTCAAATATATAATAATAGTGTTAGATATGATAAATTGAATAATCAG